>CM073771.1:76210210-76264794 GCA_037158775.1 Hetaerina titia | reverse complement strand
TTGAATGCGGTTTCTTTCCCCTTTTTTGGGTGGTGACCTAACACCCCCCCACCGCACGCTCTTGCGGCTGCTTGCGGGGTGTTATGTAGATGTATGTGTTAGTTCCGTATTGATTATATTTGAGAGGATTCAACATTTTTTGGGGCAAAAACCTTTCATGATATCAGATTTCACTCCCCTCTCAAGTGTCATTAACGACTGGATCTTCGGTAGTGCGACGTAAAAGAAATTATTAAAGCAGGTAGTAGTACCTCGGCAAACTGAATGCCACCCCTCTGATTTGTCCGATGAGTATCATGCCCGCAAAACACAAGTGATAATTAGCACTGTCTACATTTGTACGCCTTAGCAACAAGAACTACATGACTTTACTAGTTTATTCTCAATTCGGGAAACTTCGAACTATCATATATATATATATATATATATATATATATATATATATATATATATATATATATATAATATATATATATATATATATACAATATAATAAAATATAGATATTTGCAACCCACGGTTAATAATTTCTACTGCTTAGTGTAGTGGTGCATGAATAGTATTAAAACCTTTTTGTTTACAGGATTAACTGAGGAGAGAAGCTTGAACTTTTAGATTTTAAAAAATTCAGAGAACGCCACGTTTCCGCTTTAGTAATTAACCTACAGTTGCTGACGGATTTATAATAGAAGAGGGTTTACGTAACGTGACTAATCGATATGAAACTGGAAGGTGTTTTCCACCCAAAGAAAATCGATGCTTTACTGTTTACTTTGCATTGTAAACGATGTTCAGTGAGGCAAAAGAGTTCGGGAGAAATAATGAGATCCATCGCGATATTTGCTCTGATGGTAAGGATAATTTTTAGGCAAGAAAGATGGTGAGAGGGAGAGAAAGGTCATTGCACACAGGAATGACTGGGATGGGCTGGACGTTGGAATCAGGATTTGAAGCAACTAGTACTGCAAAAATGTAGATAAGTTGTTCAGAAATTGATGAGGAGGAGTATTACTTATCAGGGACCGTTCAACATCAAACTCCATACGTTAGATTAGCCTTGTATAATTGATCGCGCCAGTTTCCTCTGTCTATAAGTCATCAAGTGTCGACCAAAAGGCCATCCTCTGAGACGGGATGGTAACCTGGCCGCCGGTTGGGGCGGAGGGGTTAAACCATATCCGCACCCGAGCTAAGTTCAACGACCCACGAGATTCCAACTCCGCTAAAAATCACATTTCGGCACTTCACGTCTCGCTTTAAATTTACATCTTCTTCGCGAGGCACGCCAGCCGTGCCTTCTTTTTATTCCCCGGCCAGTCAAGATGTAGATGCATGGAACGAGTCGGGAAGGTTTCCATTAAGCTGGAAAAAATTGAAAGACCCCTTCGAAATTTCTCATTTCGGAGGAATTCACATTTTGACGCGAAGAAAAACCCCGGTCCGCTGCAATTAGTTTACCCAAAGAATCTCATAAAAATTAATACAGCTCACAGGTATTAAATTTGATTTACTTTTGTCTAAATAATTTACTAATCTAAATGCTAGTTGGAAAATTTTGAAGTATTATATAAGGCGAGATGAATACATGAAAACGAAGGTATTGAGGGTTTTTCAAAAATATGAAGACTAAAATAAACGTTCATCGAACGTAAACTAGAACAGGTAGAACAGTTCACGTATTTAGGAAGTGATTTAGAACAAAGTAGGTAGAGCAGTAGGGAATTTTAGAGGAGAATACCGTTTCATTTGGAAACTTTTAGAAAGACTTGGTAAAGAATACTTAACACCGACTTTTGTCGGCAAACTACGTAAAAATACAAAGAAAAGGCGAGAACATTTCAACATTGAGTGTACTTTTGTATGGCTCAGAACCTTCGTTGTTGAGGCTAGAGGGTAAACAAGGTTTTGGGGACTATTGCTATTTAGATGTGGGTGCGGAGAAAAATGGAAGAAATATAATGCATACATAGGAAAACAAACGAAGACGTTCTAGACATAGTAGGGGAGGAGAAAAGTAATTGGGTGGATTTTTTATGAAGGTAGTACAAGTAGAAGCAGGAAGCCATCGCTGGATGCAATTGAGAAAAATTACAGGGTTTTTGTTAATATGAAACGAGGTAGAAACAAAACAGAGCTAAAGATTGAGTTACTGTAATATGCGGAATGGGGTTTGAGAATATTCTGTAGCGTTCTGCCCTCTTAGATGTGCAGTAGTTTTGTAGCGTCTGGGTCCATGAAAAACCCTACGAAACTTGGTAAACTGCTGCCAATAATAAGACAAGATGACGAAGTAAGACAATAGGAAAGTGTGCGTGGAATGCTTACAGGGGTGGGATATTATTTATAAATATAAAAACCATAAAACCCCAAAAATTCGCACACAATGGTAAGGTTTTGCTATGAAAGAGAAATAAAGAAACGTCTCACGAAGGAGACATAAGGCATAAGGAAGATTGGTGTGCTGCAATACACAAATCTTTGCATTGACATAAATGCAAGAGTTCGCAGTAACTTACTGTGCTCTTTCATTTCCTGCAAGCATAAAGAAATTGACTGCGACCATTTCACTATGGTGACGTGAAATAAATCTAAATTATACTTCATTTCGCTCGTTTAATACCTGACTCGAGTTTAAATTCTAGCAAAATCTACCGTCGAATTTGCGATTAATTGAGTCAATCTCCAAGGGTTAAGATTAAGAAGTAATATCATTTATCTCTTTCTTAAATATAATAGAACTCTAGGACGCTTTAAGTTTCATTTAAGTAGCAAAATTACGTTAGACTAGGACTTCACAGAGCTTTAAATTTAAACGAAAACCATGTGTCTTCAGGGAAAAAATAGACGTTCGGTCGTGGATATTTCGGTTTGATGAACAAATGGTACCCACGCTCACAGGTTTTTTGTCAGGGTAAATAAAATCGAGTCTTGGAGATTCGGTTAGGATTCGGTATTATGTGCTTAACTAATACCTATGTTCATTCATTCCTTTTAAGGAAGCAATGCACCAGAATAAGGAACATCAAGTAAATAAATCTCGGAATAATCGAGTCTCTGGGAATTTTTTTTGTGTTATTGTTAAAAATTGCGTTGGTAGGGCGAATATCACACAACTCGCCATTGCGTGACAACACAGGGCTGATTTAAGCGGTCACCTTGAAATTCATGCAGTGCCCAGCCCGGGCACCCACCTACATGTTCTACGTACGCTGTCGTCCTAAATGCAACGGAACGATCTCCGAGGAAGGAATTAACGACGCCATTTTGAGACCGAAAAGGTCTTGGATGGCCTCCCCCGTGGCGGTGTCATCTCCCATGCTCACCCACTTCTCCTCCACAGTGGCTGGACCAGGAGGAAGGCCTTCGGGAGAGGGCGGGCAAGAGACGGGTGACATCTTGTGTTGTTACCTCAGGGAGTGGGATGGGGGAGGAGGGAGAAGAGGGGAAAGGACCAAGAGGGCGAGCGAGGTGGGATTTCGTCTGTGCAAGGTTCCGGGGGCTGGGCTGGTCCGCAGCACCTGTCGCCCCACCCCTGAGCGTGTGTGCACCACGACCACACTGCTAGAACACTGTGGCTGAAAAAGGTGAAGCCAAAAAGTAATGGCCATATGAATTTGCCGGCCTCGGCGTCGCCGGGATGACGAACGCCCTTGACTGCCAATTCTCAGGACGCGGATTCGAATCCTTCTTGAGTGAGTTGGTGCTCCACGTGTGGGTTTTCATTCGTTCTCGTCGATTGCCGGTTCAATTCATGATGCTGGACGCAATTTGGATGGTCTGTCTTTTATACATTGTTTCTTTTTATCGAATCGGACATTAAAATATCGTGTACGTGAATCCTCCAATTAAAAGAACTTCTGAACCAATGAATACATTTGGTTCTTAAGTTTCTCCGTTGTTTTCAAGTATGAAGCCACTTTGTTTTCGAGTATCCCTTCGCCCTGATTTTGTCTTTCGTTGAAGCCAGATTCTCCAACCATCCTGTTGGCGTATTCAGGTCAGAACAGACGACTTCTGTCTTGAAGTAGCCAGCAGAATGGCTGAAAAATTGGCTTTCATAGGAAGATAAATCGATGCGTAGGGAAACTAGACGGAAAACGGATATCCGATTAAAATTGTTTGTAATTTCAAACACACGCCGAAAAAGGATTAAAACAATAGCTAAATAAACGAAGATTACTCTAACACTCGCTAAGTTAGTCATTTTTCATGAAAAGGCATTCCACGTTAAGAGTTTTCGTAAATAAACGCACGAAAATGTACGTACTGTGCATCAATGGGTGTACGATAACTTATTGTAATTAAGAAATGAAGATGAGGTAGGCGCCTAGTAGTGAAAAGTAAAAAAAATGCATCTCTTTTACAGATTGGGGAGCATGACAGATTGGGAATTTTCTCCGTACCCATGCTTTGAAATCGACAACAAGTTAAATTCCTTAAATAAAGTAGGCTCTCCGGTTGGCAACTACTAATTACCTGAGAGTATAATGGAATACTTTTCGTTCGAAACATGCCTGGCGTTAACGGAACCTACCTCAGAAACTAACCCACTCGATTCGAAAATCGTCCGTGAAGACAAGACCTGAGGGCTAATACAAAGTTACTCATGGATAACGGATCAATTGTGATTACATTTTAGTCGTTTTAGGAAATGGCGATACGTGCATACGTCTGGAAAATTATATCTGAGGCATTTTTAGAGAGCTAAAACCTAAAAGATATAAATAAATTTCTAGTCTATATCCTTGTGGTCGAGTGTGAAAAATGGCATCAACGGGAAGTGGTTTTTGATACATGAAGGTCACCTTCAAACCTTCGTCACACTTGGTTGCAAATAATTGAAGTAAGACAGCGGTTAAAGAGTGCTCTGAAACGATTGAGCCGTCCCAACGGTCAGTTTCCAGTTACCTACGCAATTTGAAAATTCAAACGCTGCCGTTAAGGCCGGAGTCCAAGGTCACCCAAGGGTTACGCACGATCGGAGGAGTAGAAGCTTAATTGAAAACTCATGGTAAGTCATAAAACGACAAACGCTAAAGTGGACGAATGATTATCTTACTCTCTTTCAAATACGTATTTGAGTACGATGATTTAAATAGGTAACTAGGAAAAGATCGATTTAAGGTGAGAAAGGAAGAGAAAGGGACAAAGACACGATGAGACAAAAATGTGAATAAAAGAGCCTCGCAAAAGAGTTTTACGCCACCCTTTCTTTCAATGCACACACACACACATTCAGACTTCTCCCTTCCTCAGGTACGAACGTTGGTTAAAGAGGAAGTCGATGCGAACAAAGTCAACATTTATTTATCTTGTCTCACGCTTCCCCCTTACCAAATCTCCATTCTGTCTCTCTCTCTCTCCCTCCTTCACACATGCACACACATTCACACGCAAAACTTATTTCTTAACGGGGCAAAAACCCCGAAAATAAAAATAAAGACTTTTCCCCTGGCCTCGGTGTTTTTTTCAAGGTTAGAAAAAGGGCGGCTGCAAGAGAGCGTGCGGAGGGCCGCGCCGAGGAGGCGCTCTGTTGGCGGGAAAACATTCGCGTGTGCAGATTCGTTTGGTGAAATCGCAACGTCTGCGAATTCAGTAATCTTTTTTTATTTTTGCTCCCGCGCCGGCGCGGCGTAGCAGATAGACTGGACATGCAGAGCACGGTGTGGGGGACACGATCGCTGTCATGGAAATTTTCTAATTTTTGCACCAGGCCTTTGCATTCAGAGCAGCATTTGAAAAAGGTTTCATTATCCAACTTTTATCTTCTTCCTTCACGCGGAAAAGAAATAATTGCGGGTTTCGTCTTTAAAGGCATAAAGAAAGAATGTGGGATTGCTTATAAAATATTTCATAGCCGTGAATCATCCGATCATTGCGACAGTTCGAAGCATGAACTAATGTTGACACGGAATACCATTTTATTCCCCCCAACTCGAGATAGACAGGTGCGCCGGGCGTATATTTTGTTCTTGATGATCCAGTTATTATTTTAATTCTAATTGGTAGATTGTGATCCTTCGAGAAGATCATATTTATTGGAGAAAGAGAAGCCATTGCCTTCTTTTTATTATCGTTTGTGCATAATTGTGGTGTGTAGCTCATGTTTAACCGTAGTCTTTGCTCATTCCTCTTCTTTTTTTACGATAGTTGGGCATGCTGATAGTTAATAAATGGATTTAAACGGGGTCTGACATGTGTATTCCAACAATTCTTTCATTTAAGATATCTTATATTTGGCACGTGAACGCATCCATTGCTCACAATCAGTAGGTGGCATTCTATATTTTTTCATTGATTTCGCTTTACTAATCTCAATTTATTTATTCATGACTCTTTCGTGAACATCATAGGAATTAAAAGTACAGGTAAAAAAAAGCTCTCATACATTAACCGGCGCAAACTAACCGCGATAGAAATTTTCACCGTGGTCAGCTCTGCATTGAATAAAACTGTCGAAATTTTAGCTCCCACTAAAAGATTGTAGTTTTTTTTTACAGCTGGTGGCCGATGCGAAAATGCCCCGATTGTTTTTATTTCCGGGGTAAAGGTTCTCGGGGAGCACAACCTCCTCCCGGATCCTTTCGTGCTCTTGACATATCTCACTCCTTCCCGGGGGCCCCGCACACCTTCCGCCATCTTAAAGCAAGCCGAGTAATTCCTTCTTTCGTCCACCGACCGACCGAGTGTGGCATTTTCCCATCTCTCCCTCTCTCTCTCTCTCCACTCTCTTTCCTCCCTTCCACTATATTCCTCCGTATCTGGCTGGGAAGTGGAAATGTTTATACTTGCGAGGGTGGTGTGGGGAGCGGGGTTGCGTGGGGGAGGAGCGGAGATTGCAGGGAGGAGGAGAAGCGGAGGAGGAGAAGCGGAGGAGGGTGAGGAGTGAAATGGGAGCGATGGGAGGAGAGGCAAGGGAAGAGAAAAGGGTTGGGGGAGGGGACGCGTACATTTTGAAAAGGACGACGGGGTCGGAAGAGAGAGAAAGAGAGAGAGAGGGGAAGGGTGTTGGGGTGGGAGGAAGATAAAGAATAAGGAGAAAGAAGCGGAGGGAGGTGGGCGAGCTGGAGAATAAGGAGAATGGTTGGAGGAGAAAGAAGAGGAGGAAAGAATGAGAAGTGGATGGACGAGAGAGAATAGAGAAGGTGCGGGCCCTGGCGGAGTGGGAGGATTGGCGAAGAGGGCATAGGGGACGGGGGTGGGCAAGGAGCTGCAGGGAGTGGGAGGAGGGTTGCGATGAGGAGGGGGAGAAGAGGAGGAGGTGGGAGGAAGAAGTGGAGGGAGAGACCGTCTCTCTCTCCTCCTCTCCCTCACGGAAGAAGAAGCGTGGGTGGCCGAGTGTGACGGGGAGTACACGCCTTTGCAACATCGGTGGGTTGGCAGCCCTGTTCGCCTCCACCCGCCCCCTCCTACCCCCCGCCCCGTACCCACTCCCCCTCTCAGAGCCGCTGCCATCCCTCCCTCTTCCGCCCCGCCCTTCCCCTTGCATCCTACTCCGAATCAAGGGGTAATCCGTTTCCTTTTGCTCCCTCCAGACCTCTCCTTTCCCTCCCTCCCGCCACCTCCTCCGCCCCTACTTATCCTCGAAAATGAGAAAAGGAAAAACGAATATGTATTTCACATCTTATTTTCTTTTTCCACCATTCGATTCGTCCTTCCTCGCCCGCGCGCACCTCAAATGCGTTCCCGCCGACATGCCCTTTGACATTACCGTGAGGAACGGTCTCGAGCGGAGTTAATTCCACGTCGTTACTCTAACGCAACCTCCTTGCTTCCTCCGTACGCACATTTTCATCTCCCGCGCGAATAATGCACACGGTGGTAATAAAGGCTCACGCGCGCTCGCCAAAGAGCGGGAGGACCTCTCTCCCTCTCTCGAGTCCGGGTTCTTTCAACTTTCTCCCCCGTTTTTCTTTCGTCTTGTCTTTTTCTTCCGGCCAAGCGTCGGGCGGGCGATCGATTGTCGATTGTAATTGCCGCCACTCCTCGGGGTAACGCGCGCTACGGCACCGAGAGGTATCCTCCCGGTCGGACGTTTTAGAATGAGAATAAATACATGGCGCATTACGCACGAGAGCGTGAAACCCTTTTCATTTGCGCAAACGCTCATATACGTTTTAAGATCATTTAATTATAAACGCTCACATAGATGCAGGATTCATGAATAACTCCGTGTAGGAATGAGTTTAGAATATCATGATTTAACTTGGATTTATTTTATTCTCCAGAACTGGATGCATTAAACATAGAAATGACATATACCTTCATCCCAATATGGCCGATTGCGCATTGGTGCGTCTTCGTACTTCCAGCGTACTGTATCCAGCGTATCCTGTGTTCCAGCGTATCCTATAATCAAACATAATTGTGTATATTTTTTAGATTCTATCGGCTCCATGAAGATTTTCAGGCACTTAATTGATTATCCTCCTTACTTACAATGATTTTACTCAAAAGTTTTGGGAAAAATATTCAAGGTAATTATGAATTAATAATAATTCAGGGATTTATTGTAAATGATATTAAGAAGCATATATCATTGCACATTTCATATTTTTCCGTCTTTACATTAGGAAAACCTTGTGGAAAAGAGTACCTATGCTTTAGGCCCATTTTATGGAAATCATTCACAGCGAAAGGGTTCTTATGTAAGACACGCTAAATGACTTAACTTCTGCCAAGGCAATTTATCCAATTCTCCACTCAGCTCAATTTATATGAAGTAAACTAATGTTAACGCATTTGTTTGAGCCGATTGATGGCTATAATTAAGGTAGAAAGTCCTTACAGTGCGATCCTTCTTCGGATGTGAGAGGGCATTTGTTGCAGCGAAATGGAAGGGTGAAAGACTACTCAAAATATGGGTATATCTGTAAATGACCGTTCCAATGAACAATGGGAGATGTGATAGAGGCTCCTTGGATGCCTTTCATGTAACATTTCGAAAATGGACGGCCCCATTTTTCATTGCGAGTTTTTAATGTCTGGACCATCTTGGTTAAAATGTAGTTGAAAACTACCGGGAGACTAGCAAATGTTTCCATGGTTTCTCCGATGAATGATCATCCTGGAATGTTTATTTTGGCTCGCTAAACCATCGAAAGGGGAAAATACATTAATGTTACTTTTTCGCGCAGCACTCCACAAGCAAATGTTCTAAAATATGTTTTACGTTTTGAACAGAATTGTGGATGTTCCAGTTATCAGTACTTATAAAAGTAAAACCATGTTAGCCCTTACCACTGGGGCATTATGAATGTAAAGCAACGCTTAGAGGAAAGAACTCCTATAACTGAAATTAAGTTTGAAATCAAAATTGACAAAAAGTCCTGATAAGGAATCACAACAGGTATTGATTGTACTTGAATGTTGTATATATCTCCCGGCGATTACATTATTTTCGGCCCACAATCATGATAAATACAATTTTTTCTGCCCCTGTACCGTGTACTTTCGCGTGGTGTTAAATTTTCCCATGAATGAGAGCTTTTTTGTTTTTACGTTAGGAGTCAAACTCAATGCCCTCCGGAACTGTTCTCCATATTTTTAGTAGCATGACATTAACTTTGCGAAGATATATTTCAGAATTTGTCATGAAAATCCACGATCCACTAATATAAATATTCCAGAAATGAAACCAACAAAGATCTTTCGGGTATTTTCGAAATCCGTTCCTAAGAATGAATGGTACAAGTGAATTGCTGCTATCTCAGAGGTAACGAATAATGACCCCAAAAGATGAATCTCGTACCCAACAGATGGCAAACTTTTCATCTAAGAGTGTCAAAATTCAAGAGCGCGTTCGCGTGCGAGCGATTATAAATGATTTCACGTCATAACAATGAAGAATTCACAAATCGCTCATCACCGATATTCTGAGTAAATCACAAGCATAAAAATGTTCACTATATTTATTAGTTAATTTTTCTAAGTTTTTTTATGAAGAAGTGATTCATCAACCGCTATACGTAAATCACCTTCCCTTGTCAATGCCACGTGGAGACAAGATCTGGGCAGCAAAAGCACAAACATACCTATCACATAAACAACGAGCTTCTGGTAATTACATGTTAAGGTTCGTGTGGATGCTATGATACCAGGCATTAATATCGCGAATTTAGAGAGGTTATGTAATAAATGGTAATTAGCCATATGAAGTTTCCAAAGAAATGACTGATTTAAAAGTCGATACATCAGAAGAGCTATAATTGAAAACCCTTTTTCGCCTTGCGTGTTTAACTTTGTTTGATGATAGCGAATCGCCCGAGTGGAAAATGATCATGGAAATCTGTCAGGTTTGGCTGTCTAATTTATTTATTTTATCCATTTAGTTTAATCAGTGGAATCGTGTGGGTATTTTAATCCTCCCTCGGTGCTCTAAGAACATGCGAGCAATCTATACACTTGCAGGAAGTTTTACTCGCGCTTTTCCTTCGAAGGAGGGGACTTCCACTCTAGTTTTTCTAAAAATAATCCCGGAACACCTTTTCCATTATTATAGTATTCCTTGGCATTCACGAATGATCGCTCAGTGACTAACTGCTCGCGCCTTCCTTGTCGGCCATCTTGATGTGAGGTACCAGCGCATTCTGTCATTTCGACTGTAGTTACTGCCGGAAAGGAGTGCGAAATTGTCAAATTTGATTTACATTTCGGGCACCATTTTGATTTCCCTACACCTTATCATTCACACCTTTTAACTGTGGTATAAGGAATAATTCACCAGCAAATTATACTGATAATACAGGGTGAAGGTCAATTCATTTCTCGATTCATGCTGATCACATTCCCCAAGGACCCCAAGACATTGTTGCCGGGAAATGAAAATTAGCTCCGATTAGCACGCACTTTTCCGATAAAAAGTTAGGCTTTCTCCTTCGTTTATCATGGGAATAGAAGCATTTTTTTCCACCTTGAGTGCTTTCGATTAGCTAACTATTTTCGGGGACGTCCGAGTTAAGAAACGAACAGGTCAGTCACTCACCGGGTTAATCGATAGAGAAATTTCATGGCTACGTCTGAAAGATGAAGATAAGTCAGTCAAAAAATAGACCCTACGCCTTCCTCTGGTCGAAAACAACAAGTGAATGCGAAAACAGTAGACCTCTTATCAGTCATGCGCCGGGCTGGCCGCATTTCGAAGACAGGAAACCGAGTGTAGTCCTCCCATGACCATCATGTTGAGGGAGAAGCTTCGAGAAATCATTATGCCCTCCTTTATCTCTCTTCCTTCTTCTCCCTATCTCTCCTTCTCTCCCCAGCTGAGCCTGCTCCTCCACTATCGGGCATTCCTCACCACTCCCTCTTCCTTCCATCCATCTCCCCTTTCCTTTCCGAAGTTGTTCTCTCCGTCTCTCTTCCGTCCGCCAAAGAGCCTTTGCTTGCACTCCCCAGACCGATTTCCCTTTCCCTCCTCCTTCCTTCTCTCCTTTACCTCCGCTCGTTTCCTTTGTCCACCCTTCCCCGTCCGTCCTCGGCTGCGTGCCAAGGCGTGTGTCGTGGGCAGTGGCGCAACACACCGCGCTCATGAAGGACCACGGACGATCCACCCCTCTCCCACACACACACACACCCTCACACCCCCCGGGGAACTGTGCGGTGCCCGAGTTCGAACATCGCGGCGCGATGTAAATTGAACATCGCAGCGGTGCCGAAGCCGCGACGTCCACTTTCGCACCGCGCATCACTTCGCGTGTCGTAACGTCTCACTCACACGAAGATTTCAGCTTTTCACTCTCATGGGGTTCACAAGGCAATGGAGATGCGTCTCGCGCACCGCCTCCCATATCGATGCAATATAACGCGAGCATCGAAGTCAATGCATGACACGGTCCATCTCCAGGGGCCGTCCGACTGTGTATTTAGATACCACCTTCGAGTTTGTTCGGATGTGTATCGAGTCATTGGTCATCAATTTAGAAAAATAACCTCGAGGGATTGCTACACTGCTCGGTGTACAATTGTGAAGGATACTACAACTTAGCGAAATAATCTTATCTCATTCCATCTTTATCTATAAGAATTCTTCTACTCTTCGACATATACTCCCTTCTCATCTTTGTATGTACCATTAATTTTTAAGGTCCAAAAATATGACTTCTGATTTATAACAATACATTATGCTAAATTGTTCTCTCAGGAGAAATACGCTAATAATATTTCACCGTAACTGGTTCATTACGAATTCGCAAATATTTGTGGCGGTTATCATATTATGCATAGGTTATTTTTATACAACCCCTCCCGTAACCCCAATAAAATGTCGCGGCTGTTTTTTTTCTCCTGATATAAATACATGCAACGTAAATAAATATATAAATATAACTTTGGCCGCTAACGGATGAATCCGAATGAGTGGCACGACGCATGGAGGAGAAAGAGATGGATTTGACATGTCATGAGACACAATGAATTCGTGAGGAGCATAATGGAGGGGCAAGCGGAATATAAGAATTCAAGAGGAGAACCAAGGGGCAAATAATAAAACCGGTGTTTTGAATGGCGTGAGGAAGGACATCCATAGGATGTTAAGGGAATCAGCATGTTGGCTAGAACCTTTGGTGTGTATTCACCCCCTGCCACAAACCCTAGAGGTGGCTTGAAGAGTATATATATAAATATGAAAATAAAAATAATCCTCGGGTGCATAAAGGCCAATTCGTAGATTGAAATACAGGAAGAAATGAGATGGTCCAAGGTTTTTACTTCCTATCGAGTGGACTGAGAGTTACTTTTGCAATGTTCCCAAAAGACTCACGAGAGGGAACTGCAATGTTATTGAAAATGACGAACATAGAATTTCGGAAAGCCTGGATCTTTTTTGTGAAGGCATAAAATTGAATCCCTATGAATATATACTCTGCTCACAAGAATATCTAGTGATAATTTATACTACACTTCGCATATAACTTCTAAACTTCTTCAAAAAATTATTCGTTGAAAGGGAAATTCTTCTTTGGTATACTCTCCTTGGCAACATCATATAAACAATAAATATTAATAAAATTAAATAGTTGCGAGCATTTCCGATCATCCCTAAACTGTGTTTTGTTTTTTAGAGGAAAACAAGAACAATAGCTCGTAACATACGTTACATTTGTATTTTTATGATTTATTTTGCTGTAACTGACAATATCATTGTAGGTTTATGCCATTGCTGGTTTGAGAAAATTGGAAATGTAAACCTACCTCACCTAATTATCGATGCAAAATATTACTCATTCAAAATGCCATTCATATTTTTTTGTAATGCATGATTCGCTACGGCGAAATGTGTAGTTCGTAAGTTTTTTTCCTCAGATACCTTTGCATAGTTTAGAAATAACATGGTTTATTGTGTCAACGAAACTCAATACTAATATACCATGCACAAACCATTGGAAATTACCAATCTTTCGCTGGGAAATCTATGGTAATGACAACCGATCGACTGATGAGATGAGTTTAGTCGCTTAGAGAAGATTTGTACTAAGGGGAAGGTGGGATTCAATTAATGCAGGAAGAATGAAAGCGAGTTTCTGAATAGGTGGTCTTTCATCGAAAGGCACAACGGCAGATAATTGTTCAGACAAACTAAGGACGTTCACACATGAAGACTTCTCGACGGAAGATACGGCCACATAAATCATAGCCGCCAGTCTGAATGGATTCATAAGCACGACCAGAGACCCTCTGAGGCAGAAGGAATGGGTGTCTCGAAGGGAGAACCCAAGGAAGAGAAAATTAGAGGAGGGTCGGAAAAAATATGATGCATCAAAGAAGAGTGTGTGAGAGAGAGATAGTGATGAAACTTAGGACAATAGATTGATTCATTTAGTGGGGCGAAGAGCGATACGGCAGGAGACCAATACCCAGATGCCCGCAAATACACCTTGAACCACTTGAGACAAAGAACGTTGATGATGCCATGGCTGCAGATGATGATATGTAACCTGATACCGTTGGGAATCTCGGGCCTGCTCCCTTGAGAGTTGGAGTGTAGCGTCCAGCTAGCTTATAGCGGTTACTTTTAATTCGGACAATGGCAAAAGTGTCTTACAGGTCTGTAAATTATCCGTCTCGTATTGTGCTTTGATGCTTCGCAGTGCTCATTAGTATCGGCCAGTTTGGTAGCGAGATTTTTTTCGAGTTTGCCGGTCCTATATTAAGCAAAATATGAACCTTGATAACCTTAAAGTTGCCTAATAGTTTTCAATTATCAGAGTTGTGCAGAGTTCAAAAAGCAGAGCCCTTGCTAAAAAAATATCTCCGCGTTCATGGCGTGACGAATTATGGGGACTGTTAAACGCAACAAGACCTTCGTCAGAAGATAGTGTATGGGATAATTCTCGAATACCTAAGCTTGCCGTTTTAACCTGTCAAGCCTAATTTCAAGGATGACAACTTGGAATGGAAGCACAAGATTAACCATTAGTGAAAACGAAGTCCTTGGCTAGGCTCAATTCAAATTATCTATTAAGACTTTGTGTTGATAATGTAATTAGGTACGCCTGCTAATTATGGGCATTTAAAAAAAATCCACAAGTCTACGCTACGTGTTGATGCGGTTCGATTCACTGATTGTCTAAGTTACAATACCGATGGCACTTTTCATTATCTGTCATATTTGAAAAAATAGCTCGAAAACCAAAGACATGTAACCAGGCTTAAATTGCCAGTTCGAATAGTATCAAATAGAATAATATATAGTTAAGTTGCATAATCTCAACACGCGAATTCATATTGGTCCGTTCCGAAACAGTATCAAGAATCTGCAACAAAATCTCAAATTTGGGTCAAAATCATCTGCAGTTATTCGGAAATCGGAGAGAGGAAAGTAATTTTTCAGATTTTTACGTTTACGTGATTCAGCTCACGCTAAAAATACTTAAAACAAATAATTTAAAAAGTATTTTAGAATGGAAATGAGTATTTGACACACAGTAATTGCTTTTGAAGGAAAAATGGAATTCCAAAATACCTTTGTTGAAAAAAATATCATGAAAAACTACAAATATTGAAAAAAAGTGTGATTACTTCACGCAAGTGACAATCACATTTTATTCAGAGCTCGGTGGATTCACGAGGGTAATTAAAAAGGTTCTCAAAATAGAATAGAGCTAAATGACTTTCCTCAGTGACACATTTTTATTTTTCAATGTAGTCTTCCTTTACACTAATGCTCTTGGTTCAGCGTTGTTCCAATATATTCATCCCGTTTCGAAAATTAGATTCCTTCTGGACTGCAAAATACCCGTCTACTTCGGCTATTAGTTCTTTGTTTGATGAGAATCTCCGTCCACCGAGGAAAAGTTTGAACCTGGGGAAGAAATGGAAATCTGATGGAGTCAAATCAGGCGAATAAGGCGGATGTGGCAACAATTCGTTTCTTAGTTCATATATTTTTGCAATGGCAACAACACTTGTGTGAGAGCATGCATTGTCTTGATGGAAGATGACTTTCTTCCTTGCCAAGCCTGCCCTTTTTTAATGTATCTTTTGCCGTAGTTACTTATTTATTTATTTACATAAACTTCGTTGCAATTAGGCAATTTTCCTGGTGGCGACGGTCCAGTGTGATCACTGGTCACTCTTACAATGCACATACATACACACACAAGAATAACAGATATGAGACAAAATGCTCGTATATTCAATGACACTTTTAAGATTACCGACCTCTCCTTTACCATCACACAAGGATTAGGTGTACACCACACGAGTACATACTACGCACCGTCCATCACCACACTTCGTCCGTAATCACGTACTCTTCAATTTCATATACCGTTCAAAATCGCGTCCCGTTAACACATTAATCATAGCGCAAGTACATACGGTTTTATCACGTACATTTCTCACTCACACGTTACGGATAATTTTTTTCAGGAGAGCATACACCTCGTTTTAAATTTATTTAATGAATAAGGTAAGGATTTAAAGATATCCTCAGGTAACTCATTCCATTCTTTTATTCCATGATTAAGGAAGAAGTTTTTTTTTAATGTTTGCTTTGTGCCCTCTATGTTTTATTTTGAACTGATGGTCCTTCCGCCCAATGTAATTTGGTTTGTCTAATCTTTCTGAGAGCTCCTCCCACCCCTTCTCTTTATTTACTATCTTGAACATCCCACATAGCCTGTTCAGCTTCCTTCTGAGTCGGAGCGGTGTCCATCCTAGTGTCTCTAACATTTCTGTCACACTATCTGTCCTGTTATGTCTTCCTAGAGCGTACCTAGCTGCCTTTCTCTGTACTTTCTCAGTTGGTCTAGGAGATTAGTGCAATATAGTCGAGTAATTGTTTGACCAGTTGGAAGGTAATTTTTCACCAGTATCCCTTTCTTATCCCAGAAAACTGAAGAGAGTAATTCGTCATTTTGGTCTATCCATACAAGGGTGGTCTGAAAAGTTTTTGACCTAACAAAGATACAAGATATTATTTCTGAATGTTTTAGGACGGTAACTTTTCAGAACACCCTATTTAGAAATCATTGACCGATAACGTATGTATGGGCCATTCCTAAATGTTCAAATATCAAATAATGTATCCATTATTTCATTAAATATCTTTTATTTAATTTTATTACCTTTCATCTCCACCTTTAGCGTTTTTATGCGGTAACATCAACGGCGAATTATTTAATTCATCGCATAATCTATCGCACACACATATTACAATGTGTTCATAGCAATGACGTACATGCTCGAATTAAATGTCATCGACCGACAGAACTGATTCAACACACTATATGTATCAATATACATATAATCTAAAATATTGGGAATAATTAATTTAAATGAGCCAACTTTAATTACTATAACATTTCATCGAACAGCATTCTGAGCATTGGATATGCGCTGCTAAAAATTCTGTATGGGATGCGTGAAAGAAGTCTGAACCCCTCTCTATTTCTTGTGTTAATCTTAATATGAAACAAATATCGAAAAAATATTGTTAAAAGATCCTGGATTGGAAACCCACTCAAAGACCCACTACAGGTCTTAATCGACTCGCAAATTATGCAAAAATTACATAATTTTATTATTCAGAGCAGAAACAATTTAAGTAAAAACTTGTAATTTTATTGTTTGCATCACCGCGAAAACATTTTTGGATTCGATAAATTAGTTCAGTGAAAAAGAAATTCCTCCAGCGATTCGCAATCAAAAACAGAAGACAACACTATTTTAAACTGCATTGATGCATTGGAATCAGCAGAATCATAGATGGTTCTCAAATAGGTAGGTCTTTTGCAAACCAGCCGGAAGCCTGTTGTGGTTAATTAATTAGCAAGTTGGACAGCACAGAGACAGTTTCGTCCTTTAGCTTTCGTTTTGCAATCAGAATGGGATAAATCTTTGAACACAGACATCAGGGTGCAACACTAATTAAGCTAATCATAGGTGGGAAAAACACCAGATTTAATGGATTGAAAGTTTGATTGAACCAGTGATCACTACGCATATTTTCCATTTAATTCCGTCACATGAAATGCTGAATTTGAATTTTCTATTTCGTCGCCTTTCACTTTACCGTTCGAAATTATCACCCGTCACGATACAACACGGATGTATAGGGAAATGTTGAAAGGGCGTTGGCGCACTACCTATTAACGGAAATTTATGACCACAAGGTTGCGACCCATGAACTCTTTAACTTTTAAATTTATTGAATATTTCTCTTTCAGAAAGTGAGCTCTGGCTTCACACTCTGAATTACCTCGTGGAATCCCCGATAAAAAATAACAATGAAAAAAATAGCATTGGGTAATAAGATAGTTTTAGCAGTAAAAACACTGGGGTACCTTCATGCCTTCAGGTGTAACTGGGAATTGAATTTAACCTATGTTAACAAAAATACCCGTAAAATGTTCATTCCCTTCTCACTTTGTTGACTTTTATTTGTTTATTTAACGAATTGATTGCGAGGAGATGGAGACTCCATAGTCCCTTCTCCCTTCTTCACACAAATGTACATATATTTTACCGAGGTAATCAGATATTATACAGTGATACACTTCTCAGGTAGCTATGAAGTCACTCTCTTTTTAAGTGTGTCTACGCTGGTGAACTCGTGTTTATAATGAAATAATGA
The DNA here is from genome assembly GCA_037158775.1 of Hetaerina titia. Lineage (NCBI taxonomy): Eukaryota > Metazoa > Arthropoda > Insecta > Odonata > Calopterygidae > Hetaerina > Hetaerina titia. Next base: position 76,246,721 of record CM073771.1, on the reverse strand, counting down.
GGAATAAAGTAATTTTGTGTAAAAGGGGAAAAGTAGACCTAATTTTTTAGAAAAATAGGTACACAAAAATTCCAAGAGTTTTGCTGCAAAAACAGTGCTCTTTCGCTGACGACTGGTCTGGGACAGGCTACCATACACATCTGTTATGGTATGAGTCCGTATCTATGGATGTGTAAAAATGCACGCGTTGACATACAGGTGTACGCGTGACATACGTCTGTAAGTGCAGTGGCAAGAGAATTTGGATGGGATATTACATTACACAGGAGGATAGACGTAGATTGGAGGCTTTTGAAATGTGGGTGTGGAGAAGAATGGAGAAGGTGAAATGGACCGAAAGGAAAACAAATGAGGAAGTACTGGAGATGGTGGGTGAGGAGAGGGGTTTGTTGAGGGAAATCCTATGGAGGCAGGAAAAATGGATGAAAGGCGTATTGAGCGGTAGTGGAATGTTGAAGAGGGTAATAGAGAGGAGAATGTTGGGCAAGCAAGGTAAGGGCAGGAACAGGATAGGGATGTTGGACGGGATGAAGGGAGGAAAGAAGTACACAGAGATGAAGAGGGACCTGATATAGATTAGTTTGCTAGGTGGGGAGTCACAAAATGTTTATTTGATAGTTGTGTCCATCCAAAAACCTACCTTAAACGGTAGATTACCTAATAATAATTACATTACACCTTGTCAGCCACTAAATATGTATCAAGATCTTGAATTCATTTACAGTTCAAACCGTCACCCGTTCGGTAAACGTCTCACTTCATATAAGAGGCACGTCAAAAATCGTATGGCTTTTAAATACGATGTGCTACGTACTTTACATTCCCCTGTCAACCTGGTATTTCCTTGGTAAATTTACATACATTACCCCATGGAAATAATAGCATCTATCGTTAAATAAAAAGCCCTAATGATATACTCCCATGACAATTCATATGAAATATTTTGCAAAAAGCCTATGAGAAATAATTTCAGGAATAATAATACACGAAAACATTCACAAATCCTATAGATACATGGTCCTTCATGGCCTTGCTCTGTTGGAAGTTTCCTCGGCGGAACCATGCTGACGACCATCATAGGAAACTTCGTTTTTTTTCAATTTATTTAGAGGAACGAGTCTGCAGAAGAGAAACCATTCAGTTTACAGATTCCCTGGTAAAATATTGCCTTTTTTCCTAAGAATTCAAGCAGGGAATGCAATGAAAATGAGTTTTAGAGGGAACAAATGTAAGGGTGGGATAAATAACAAAAGTATGTAAGGGGCAACGGGCGAACAAAGGAACATAAAGACATTTCAAAGGAGAGAAAGGGAGAAATTCATCGAGCACACCTATTTTAAGACCGTCACCTGGATGGGGAAATGTTTCAACGGTGAAAATGGACCTGAGGAATTGACTTTAACTTATGTCAACAAAAATACCAGTAAAATGTTCATTCACCTCTCACTTAGTTACATTTTTATTTGTTTATTTAACGAATTTATCGCGGCATTAGAAGGCTCTGGACTATAGACTGGACAGAAAATGAAAAGGAATGGGCGAAAATGAAGGAACTCGATGACACGAAAGGATTAGCAGACATAAAATGGTCGCTTTCAGGGCTCCATCTAACCGTTCATAGGGTTGATAACTATTCCTTGAAGATGGTAAAACATCAATATCCTTGATTAGCTTTTTTTTTAAGTTTGACATAACGACGCAGTTGTCCGTCATTTCCCTCATCATCACATTTCCCGCAATGTACGAGTAATTCCGAGTGCTCTCACATCGAGTTTTACTTTTTGGGGCGTTGTGAGAGAGAGGAACACGAGGAAAACGATGAGATTCTGAGTTAATAAGATTCTTTTAAGTGGGCTTGGAATCAAGAAAATCAAGAAAAGAATGGTGAATTCATTAGGAGACGATGGAGTGCTTGCTGAAGACTTGTGTTAGAGGGAATGATGGAAGGGATGAGCGGACGAGGGCGAAGGATATACGCTGCTGGACACATGTGGTTAAGATTGGAAGAAAGCATGAAGAAACAGGGCAGACATGCATGAAGGTCAACCATGAGTTTACCTGCCACGTGGCAGAACAACCCAACATGATACCAACGCTGCGCAAATCGCCGCCGGACATGAGGGCGGGTGCCACGTCGAAGCGAGCGGCGGAAAAAGAGTCGGATCGAACGAATCCTTCACACCGAGGAGGCGAAATCGAGCCGGCCCTGCCGACAACGCCAACGGACAAGGTTCGTTATCCAGCAATTATCCTGATTGATTTCGGAACCCGGAGACAAAATAATTTTCCACGGTGATGTCCCAGGTTGGATCTCAACGCCACCGTCGAAGCGTTTACGGGTCCCTGACGAACTAGGATTTGAAAGAGGGGTGGACTTGGTGGTAAGTGGAAATGATTGTTGTGAAGGGGTGCAAGAAGCATCCCTTTGCTGGGTACACTTTCGCCAATGAAGGAGATTGCTGCGGCATTTCAGAAGAACGGAATGATGTCCAAGAAAAGGGCATGACCCGTGGGATACGGTCCGCAGTGGTTTGGAAAATAACTCAAACCCGTTTGCATGGGACATATCTTAGCGGTCTTCCCATCATATTAATTAGAAAAGGGTGTGCAAAAAGTTTACCCCAAAGTCTTTTTTCAGCCATTACATTTTCTATATCGTGCTTGTTCATTTACATATGACCACGCATTTAAGTTCGGTAACGTACCTCACGAGTGGAAATGATGATTGAGTGGATAATGATAATGATTAAATAACAAGAATAATGCTCGGATCATCTTCAAATATCGCTTATATTACTAAATTCATCAAAAGTAATGTTTTACTCCGTATTATGCTCGAGTTCTTATGATATTGGTTAAAGTCATAACAATTGCTATGAGAAAATCGCCCTTTATATTGACTATGTATATATACTGAATACTGTTCTGCCTACACCTGATTATGACGTCATTTCATGTAGGCAGATCATATAAATCACTTAATCATTAAAATATAGCACGACATATTTATATTCTAAGTACAGGAATGGTATGAAATCACAATATTAATGCAAGTCGTTAGTAAATCTTGATGAAATACACCAGTTGATCAGCCTTGATCCATTCCTGACATTTGATTGGCTAGTTGTTTAATTATTAAAAAACACTTTTTTATGATGATGACAATTTAGTATTTTCTTGGTGTTTAAGAAGCGAACTCAAAAATATATTACACTAATAGAAAAATGAAGGTGAGGAAATGATCACCTGCAAACATCAGATAATTGCTACCATGGCACACTAACAGGTATAGGGGCTGAAAGGAAACTCGCTATGGTATCTGTAGCTTGAGATTCCGGATAAAGAGTAATGCCAAAAGATGTCAATTAAGCGTCTCTTTTGAAGGACAATGCACACTCCTTCAAGCGTTCTCTACCTAGCAACCAACTGAGACCCACAGAAAGAAAATCCTTTCAATAATTTTCTGTTACCTGGACCAAATGACCTTCATCATAGTCAGACATGAATACTTCGCCAACAGCTAAGAAGTAACGAGCAGGGATCAGAGAGAATAATTTTCTACAATGAACCATGGCAATTTTACGCTTCCGTCAAAGAGCTTTGTGATTTGCAACCCAATTGATTAAGCTGTACTCTTTCACTTGGTATAAAATCTTGTAAGAAACAAGTTCCCATGAAATTACCTCAGCTAAGTGGAGACATACTTACTTATTGTAAGAATAATATATTAAATCGCTTCTCATTATCATTCTAGCTGTTAGTTTTACCTTTGACGGTTCGCAGAACAATGGGATTAACTCTAAACTCCTCAGTCTGATGTGTGTAAATCTCCGTCACATCTCCTCTGCAGGATCGGATCTACATGCAGATCAACTTCAACTTCGAATGAATTCTAGATAGATTTGATAACTCCTGTGGATTGTCATATCGAAGTTCCGTTCTAATGCAAATGGGCGTAACTTAATTGTCACAATTTAAATTGGCTCCGACAAATCCAGAGCTGAGCGAAAGCCGGAACAACCTTTCATGCAGGACATACTATATAAGCGTTTCGTTTGAATTCCCGTCATTGGCAAGGGACTGTCACGATGGGATGAATTAATCCGGACTACGCAGTCGCCATGGATCCAATGCGAATATGAATTTTTCACATCCGATGCAGAAAGGTTTTGTTTTTATAATTTTTTAGACGACGTAAAAATTTATACGATGACGCCGTTTTCGCGCAGTCACTCACCATAAATAATAGGGAGGAGAGCATATGGAAGTTGTCTGATTTTAATTTTGGGAATTGTTACAATGGGAGATAGTCCGCCACCGACGGGGTTGAATTAAAACTTAACGAGGAGGAGCTGCTGCTCTTATCTCTCGCATTTGGACGGAAAAAAAATAACACCTCTTCCTCGGTCAACACGAGAGGTCTGCGGAAAGTCGCTCCTATTCGCTCGCATATCGCTCATCGAAAAGCAGACGTCAGCTTTAAAATTGCGGCGCTGGCACGAAAATGGCGCCACGGTGAATGGTGCACTTTTGTTTACATGTTTTGTTTTTTGTATCGCGACGGGAAGTGTGCCGGGGGGGGGGGAGGGGAGGAGGGGCGATGGCAAACATTTCCGTCTGGCTATCGCCGTTGGATTTATCGAATGTTGGGGCAAGCACCGTTGCATTGGATGTTACGCATTCATGGCTTCAAAACTCGAGGACCGAGAGTAGTAACATTGAGGCTGTGGGGAAAAAAATAAGTAAACTTTGACTTAAAACCTTAATTCAAGTTAACTTTTCCGCTCAAAAAATGCTGGAGATGCAATTTATCGTGGTCCAGCACCACGTGGGAGACCTTTACTTGAACACATGGCATATGACACGCGTTTACCAAAACTCTGAGGTGGACGTTGAGTTGACTGATGGTTCAATACGACGCTATTGGATGAGTTTCATCTTCCCTAGCGCCCAAAGCCGTTTACAAATCGAAAACCTGATTGCTACAAGGAAGTTTTTGAGCAATTAGCGAATAAATTAAAACGTAACATTAATCAAAACCCCCAGTGTTTTTTTCCTCGTGTTTTAACTTTGCTATATAAGTAAATTTTGTGACATTACGGTGCCGAAAACGTTAAGTCAAGTTCAAGTTAATGCGGCGTTAAATTTCTTCAAAAAACCGACCTTTGCTCTCGAGTACAAATTTAACCGACCCCGTAGTTCCAGCATCTCCCACTTCCTATCCACTGTCACCCCCCACCACCCCCGCCACCACACGCTTATCTCCGTCCCTCTCCCAGCCATCAAAACCGCCTCCTATTCCCTCACCACCTACCCCTCTCTACACTTCCCCTTCTCCTCCCTCACACACCCCCCCCCCCCCGCTCTCCGAGCTCGGAATTTTCGCTCGCTTCCTTATCTCTCCGAAACGTGCAATGACTACGACAAAAATGCTCTGGAAATTTAACAAAAAAAACAGATGAAGGAACACGCGGGTGGAAGAGAGTGTGGGGGGTGAGAAGGAAGGAGAGAGAGAAATGGAGAGGGGGGGGGAACTCATAATCTCGATCTCTCATCCATTCATGCTTTAAGTCCTTTTCCGTTGCCCGAGACTGGAAGTCGAAGGCGACCGGGAACTTTCCGATCGATATTTACCCGTGACGCGCCTATTTTATAAGTTTTGATGAAAGGGAAAGAGGCGGATTAATGTGACACACGATGCGCCCTACTGAAAGCTTTCCATGATCGATGAAATAAATATGGTTCCGCACCGAATCCGCGAGTGGCGTGGCGAGGGTGTGCGGAGAGAAGGGATTGGTGGGGGTTGGAGTGGGGGAGGGAGGATGGTGGGATTTTGGGGGATGGGGGATGCTTGTGTGTGTGTGTGTGTGTGTGTGGAGGGAAGGCCGCAGTGCATATTATTTATTATTATTAATATTTTTTTTACTTTGAGAGATAGAGAGAGAGAGAGTGGCCGGCGTGTGGAGTTATCGAATCGGTAAACTCGGACTCGAAGCCATCCTCTCGCCCTATCTCCAGAGGGATTTACTGCGACGGACGTAGTTTTGATTTTTCGAGCCTTTTTCGCGGTTTTTCTCTATCTTTCATTATGCTGTCATTTACTTGCCAAGATCGTCCGAATTTTTGACGGAAATTTTAGTAAGATTTATCATCAGTACACAATAATTTATTTATTAATTTTGAAGTCGCACACACAAACGGGCGCATCGCATCATCGTGACTTATCATTCCGAGGAATGGTTTGTAGAAGCTCTCCCGACTAAGTTTCATGCTCCACGCAGACCGCTCTTCATTCCTTCATCGCTCTATGGTACCGACTTGGCTTTCCTCCATTATTTTCTTCCCCTACATGTTTCCTTCGATGATGGTCTTTAGTAGGCTTTCCGGTCTTATAATATGTTCAATTAGTTTTCCTCTACTTCTTGTTAGTGCTTCTCTCTTCACCTGCTCTTTTAAGTACTACTATTGTTTCCTTGTCTATTCATTTCATTTAAAGCACCCTATGGCGTAACCGTATTTCCAACCGTATTGCCTCCAACAATTTTCTCTCTGCCTACGCGGTCGTTCATCTCTAAGAACCTTATAAAAGGAAATTCCATATATAAGTTCTAATCAACCACTTCCCTGTGTCTGAGTTAGTATTAATTGCCATTAGCAGTTGTTTCAACTGATAAAAAGCCTTCTTCGCGGAGCCTATTCTGCTTACTCCATTTCTCTTGATTTTCCCATCGCTATTGATCCTGATACCTAAAGAGCAAAACTCATTCACTTTTTTCAGCGTGTCTCTCCCATTTTTTACTTGCAGATTATCATTGCCTGTGTTTCGATCTTGTTTGAACTGAGGTTGTATTTTTTAATTCGAGTCTCCATTTTGGATGGTATGCTTAGGCACATGACACGCGGAAATACGTCCCGCGACAGCAACGATCTCTCATGGGTTTCCATGGCATGAAGGGAAAGAATTGGAGTTAACGTAAAGAGTTTAGGTTAGAGAGGTATGTGGTAGGATTCCGACGTCGAAAGAAAGTGAGAAACTACGAACAATTAAAAAAATAGTCATTTTTTTTGGGTTTCAGCCATTTATCTCAATTCAATATCTTCTTAGCAGAAAAAAATATAGAATCAATGCGAGGCAGTTGATTACATCGATGTTTTAGTAGTGATATTTTAACAGTAATCGCAAATTATTTCTTTCAAAAACAAATATCCCTTGTAGATGAAAGGAAATTAATATTTTTATGCATGAATTGTGCATTTGTACTTATATCCTCACATATTACGAGAATTTAATTTTGAAAAAGGAGAAAAATAGTCCTTCTGGACCATTAAAAATTTAAAGAGTTCGAGCTCATAGAAATCCTAAAGCTCTTAAATGCACACGCAATTGCATCATTTGGAGACCTGATCACTTCGATGCTTGATGAAACAGTTCTCCCCGCGCCGAGGAACTATGTTCAAATCCAAAGGTGGCGAACTTCACATAAATATTGCGATTCCTTAGTGGATGTCACGATGAAAGCACCTTAAGTGTCTGTGGAATGGGACGTTGAACTGGTGATCTCTCGGTGACTTTCGTTGAGAACTGTCTAATTCCGACTCCAGGATTGTCCCTCCCCCAACTCTACCCACCACTATTATTCCTTCCCATCCCTAATTTTCCACCCACGCGAAATGGTGTGGGTGACCTCGAACACCGAGCTTAGGCTTACCTAACTCAATAATTCCTGTTGCATTCGTCTTACGGTAATTTATTAAGGACAACGAGTGCTTCTTCTTACATATCTCCGAGGATCATTCCAGGGTAGGAAATGCTTCACTTTGGCCGGGGGTGGGGTGGGAGGGGGGTGCGGGAGGAGGGGGTGGGTGGGGACTGACGTAGGTGAAGGCACAAATTGCGACTATTTGCCCTGACGGTTGAGACGTGCCTTCCTACTCATGCAGCCCGAGAAAAGAAACTACCTGCGGGATGTTGACCCCAGGAAGCTCCGCTCCATCACTACCCACACGGCAATCACCTCGGGAAAACCTTTCGCGGCACTGAATACATTTTAAGATACACCTTCCCCTTCAGTCCATTCTCCACACTCGTATAAGAAAAAAAAAGCTTAACGAGATCTTAAAAACCTCCCTTAAACGTCTGTAATAAACGAATGCACCACATGGATATCATTGTTTCAGATGCATTACTTTCAAATTTCTCATTGATGCATGATTATTTCACATCGATTCGAGGGAATCGAAATTGTATAAGGGGAAGTAAATTCAACGGATGCTCATGACTGAATTCTGAACAGACCTCTTGACACTTAGTTATCCTACGTGGACAGGAATCCGAATCGCTTCACTCATCGTTGTACTTGGGATCCTTCCACGAATAGGAAACTAAGAAGACATGTTTCTTCATAGAAAGTTTGAGGAATTGAAAACTGTAATTTTCTCAACGATATTTCGTCCTTCACCACCGAGGTTTAATTGTGAATTGCATTGCTCCCCATGATTATACCTCCCGTTTTTTTGTTCCCATAATTATTTTAAAGTTACAATTTGTTGCATTAGATAGGACACATCGTACCTTGCCTCCGTTAGCCTTATATTCCATGTATAAATAGATTAAAAACTTTTTGAATCATAGGTTTCGTAACTAATGTCACATGTTCGCTTAATTTTTCTGCCAAGAGTATACCAACACAACCTGACTTAAGTGTCTTTTTGAAGTGTCTTTTTGAAGAAAGCCTTTACGGTAAGCACAAGGTTAATTGACGAATATCAATGCCAGCATCAAACCTTCATATAAAGAGTTTGATCTGTTTAGTATGCATAGAGTTTACTGGAGACTAACTAATGCTGTTGCTGGCAGAACCAGAAAGTCACGCTAAAATTTTTCACTTGGCCCTCACAGCGAAATCGTCCGAACGGTGAGCAAAAACGCTTCCGCACGGGAAACGCACATTTCAACAAAGCGTAGTACCATGCGCAGTGTCTTCCGCGCAGGTTTCGGTTGACATTCTCTTACTCGCAAATCAAGTTTGAACTTATCGATCGGCCGGGAGAACAGAGCCGTAATAGAATGCCATTCGAATTCCGTCCCGGGGAAATGCAGCAATCCAATTTCTATTCATCGTCAAATGGGGGTACGAACACCGACAGAACTGGCGTTATCCTTTAGAAATCCACCAAAAGGAAAAGAAGAAACAATAATAGTGGCAAAGCCGCTCACCAAAAGTTCCACAGCCACCCGACACGGGGCAGTTTTTTATCCACCCCCTCCTGCTCCCTCGTGATTACCATATTTCTTTCTGCAGGGAACCAATTTTTCCCGTGCCACTCGAAATTTATGACGTCGATCGTCATCTTCCAGACACGACAATGGACGCGGCTCAACGAACTCCCTTGTTAAAATGGAATCGTACCCGTCCGCCTGGGCGATGGTTTGAAATGGCTCCGCGGCCATCTCGCCAAGATGCGGGAGAAGAGGATGGGGTTTTGGGGGTGAGGAGATCGGGGTAAGCTAGTTGCGGGGGTGGGCAAGTTACTGTGGGGAGGCAAGTGGGGGGAGGGCCGGCGAGGAGGTGGGCGAGAGAGAGAAGGGTGAAAGGAAAATGCAAGAGGGGGATGGAATGAGGGAAGTTGTGAGAGGAGGCGGATGGCGGCGGCGGCGTAGGAGGAACGAAGGCTGTTGGCTGGCGGTTGGCTCTCCAGCGGGGCTGGTGGCTCCGAGGGCGGGGTGGGGCGAGGGCATTGGTGGGGTGGAGGAGAAGGGGGGGTGTGCGCGGAGGAGGAGGAAGTTGGGTGGGACATTGTGACGGATTGTCGAACTTTGTTTGAAACCACGAGGGTAGTTGAAACTTTAGTGACCAAGTGGAGAGAGAGAGAGAGGGAGAGAGACAGAGTTGGCGAGGAGCTCGGGGAAGGGGAGGATGGGTGAGGGAAGGCTGCGAAGGGGGTGGAGGAGACGAGGAGGGAGACCGGGGAGTGGCGATGAAAGGTTTGCGCAGCGTACGCTCCCGGGCTACACCCGGCGAAAATACTGATGCATTCGGAATTCTGTTTTAACGTGGCGGGTTCGGGGCTGAGCGACCAGTGGGTGCATATCAATTCAATTCTGCTCCGTCGCTCGCCCACAGCAAACAAGTGCATGACATTAAAAATTCCCGGTATACTCGCCAATTACGAAAATACTTATGGTAGTTAGGTACAGGGGCTTAAAATGAATTTGCGATCAGTAAAAGGGTAGTTTATTTCCATCTAAGGTAAAAATTGACCTCGCTTAAGGATAGACGTGATTGCTTGTGTGCAAGTAGTAACTTTTATTAATAGTAGCCGCTCGATAAGCGATGAGTCATTTTGTGTAGGGGTCGTAGAGGTCGAAGGAAAAAAAAATTATTACCATAAGAAGGGGATTTGAATCTGAAAAATAACGCAAAAAGCAATTGACAACATTTAATTTTGAGCAAATGTTCACACTATTCGCAGCTTAGCAATAAAACTCAGCTAGAATAGAACTCAGCTCAGATAGAACGACATAAGAAGATGAGAATCGGCAACATGACTCTTTCACAAAAATAAAAATTAGGTATGCTGGTCCAACGCCATGAAACTTGGGTGGTAACAGCAAGTGGACAAGTCAAAGGGAAATGGATGCTTGTTGCACTATTTTAGCTCGAAAAATAAAATATAAGGAATAAATCACAGATTGAGTGCTTTTAATTGGACCAAAACAATGCACATAGAAAAAAGGTGGCGCCTTCTTTAGAGAAGCGAAACTCCACTTGGACCACACCAAAAGACGCAGAACGATTCGAGATAAGAACAATGAAACTGTAAATTAAGGTTAAAATAAAGTGAAGAATCTTGGAACCACTTTACGAGGGCAAAGGACTCAGTACACAATAGTTGAAAGATAACGGAGTTGACGAGGGCAATAAAGGTATTATAGGTATTGTGGGCAGAATTAAATTCAGCACTGAACGTCCTAGATAGAGAATGAGTCCTGGATTCAGTGAGACCGCTTTCAAATTTATTAAAAATGCCCAATATAAGGCTTCAACGAAGATTTGTAAAATCAACTGTGACGTACCCTCAACTGTAGACATATCAGTACACTTCTGACTAAAAAAACTTAAATCGACTTCCACAAAGAAGATACCAAGAACCATGAAAACTTTCCGGACCTTTCCGAAAGATTCCGACGATACCTGGGTCACTGATCTTAAAAGAAATAATCTATTGGGGGAATGTGATAAAGACTAGAGAAATCCCTCCACCCCCTGCCACACATCCTAGCGGTGGCTTGCAGGCTGCTAAAATATCAAATATGAAAAGCAGCTCACATTTTGAAAAATTAGAGACGCAAGAAAAACTACTTTGGCCTTTGAGTTACTTGTTATTTGCATATAGAAGAAAATATAACAGAAATAAGAGAATTTACCTAGATTCTAGGCTTAAATAGAGCTTATGATAATAAAGGCTCTGATAGAATATTGCCTACCATGAGGGATTGTCTCAAAAGGGCCAGTGTAGAAAGCCAAACTAATCCAGATGACTAGAGACGATGATAAAGACTAAATGAGGGAAAAAATCTGCACAATATGCGGATGAGTAGAAGAGATACCCTAATTTAAAATAATGTTAAAACGGGCAGACACTTGCAAGGAGAAATGCTATTTGCTCTGTAAATAAGGAATTTGAGTGATAAAAATTCTCCGTCAGGATGAAATTATAAGATTAATTAAGTGCTCTGGCTAAATTATGAGAATTCTCCCATAAAACTAAACGTATGGATACCATTGGACTCCTAAAGGTGCCTCTCATCCTTGTCGAATGAAAGCTAAACGACTAGGTAGAGACGAAAATTAAAAAGGCTGCAAAACGGGAGGCCCTAATAACTAAGCATCAAGGAAAAACACATTCATATTTACACACTTCTAGCCAAGTGATAAACTAATCACTGAGTTTGTTTATTTCTCTGGGGCTGAGTTAGATGAATAGAATGCGTATAAATATTCAGTGCGATCTCTTGAGGATCACTAAAATTATCTCCGCAAAATTTGCCATTTATTTAAAAAAAAGGGGTTGTATCATTGTGGCAGTACGTGAGAGTCTGATAAGGATCATGCAAGAGGTTGGTGCGCGTGTCATGAGCGTAATGACAACGAATTTATCATATTTCTCCCGAGATGTTTTACGGGTGCATTGCCCTTAATTAACAGAAAAAATGATTTTCCACCGTGATTTAGGAAACTTTATGTATTTTTGGGAACATTTCCTTCCGAGTCCAATTTTGGTGAAAGTACTGTTGAAAAGAGGTTAGAATTTTTAGTTTTGCATGCTTATGGAGCATAAAAGATAATACAAAACATTTCATTAGGTAATCTACCGGTTAAGGTAGGTTTTTGGATGGACACAAATATCAAATAAATATCATGTGACTCCTAACAAAACACAATCCAGCAACCTACTCTACATCAGGTCCTACTAAATCATCCTATTCTACTTCACCTCTGTGTACTTCTTTCCTCCCTTCATCTCGTCCAACAGCCCTATCCTGTTCCTGATCTTTCCTCGTTTGCCCAACATCATCCCCTCTATTACCTTCTTCAACATTTCACTGCCGCTCAATACGCCTTTCATCCATTTTTCCTGCCTCCATTGGATTTCTCTCAACAAACCCCTCTCCTCACCCACCATCTCCAGTACTTCCTCATTTCAAGAAACTGCGGGAGATGCCGCAACAGTAACTATTAACGGAGTCATCCGCTATGTGTGTATTATAATGCAACAATTTCAGAGAGTAAAAATCATAGGCGAATGATTTTTACTCTCTGAAATTGTTGCATTACTTCCTCATTTGTTTTCCTTTCGGTCCATTTTACCTTCTCCATTCTTCTCCACACCCACATTATACAAAACATATTGAGCCTCAATTTCCTATATTTAGGTTTATTAATGGAAAAGAGGTACTATTTTCACAAATTTGAACAAAGATCAGTTAGCCCATAAATGGCTTAAATAGTTCGATACGAATAAAACAATCCTTTCATGTTCCTCTTCCGGAACGTCACTACTGCCACCAATTTGATTCTCTGCTCCGCGCAGGTGATTGTTCATCATGAAACTTAAGCACTACATTTGAATGTCAATAGGTTCAAGTAAATTGTATTGCCATAGTTGGTCTACAACCTGTATTTGCCATAAAATCCTAGCTTACATGCCTGCATTCCTTTTACCCTGGGTTATCCTGTGTTTATATACACCCCGCAGCACACCCTTGTATTGTGTTTCAGGGTACAGGGAATGTTGCAAATGTTGTCTCGATCTGGAACTCCTAAAAGCCTGGGAAAACAGGGCATTTAATTTTCTGGTGATAGACGTCGTTGAAAAGACTACGAGCACTTGATTCACTAATGATTTTTTTTCCTCGAACGGATTCGCTTCCCTACATTCCTTCCGGCGTTCGCAGGTGACCTGAGTTATTCCTTTCCGTGAGGACTTCCAGGAGAATTGAGAAAAAAAAACATGCAAAACCTAGAGAGTAACCGCGCCTCTGACGCTGCCAGAGCCTCCCGAACTTGAGATCCGCAGTGCCCGAGGGATTCTGTCCGGGATCTTCGGACTTGGGTGGATTTATTGCCCTCTGTCCGGGAGTTCCCGAGAGCCTGAAAGCATTGCGACCAATTGATTGCACAGTCGCGAGCTCCGAGGGCTCCGGAGCCTGAGCTTAACAAAGCTGACCAGTTGACCAAGGGAGGAATTCAAGTCACGAGACGCTTTAGTGCATACGCTACACATAAAATTGAAGTTTGAGTTCGGAGTGGCGAAGCAGACAACACATGAGATGAAGAAAAAACGAAGGCGAAGGGATTTTTCAGTGATAAAAAGTGGAGAAGAATGTATTTTCCTTGTTAAGCAGCCCTAAATAAATAAAAGTGAATAGCCATGGATAGGAGACGATTTTAATGCTTAGGGAATATTTAAAGAAAGGATTAAATTAACCCGACTCGCAAAAGCTGGCGAATAAAGGGCATATCTTCTCTAAAAAAACATTGTAGTTAAATATGGAAGAATGCTATCGTGAAGCTTTAAACGGAATTTTTCCTTCGGTATGGTTTAGAGCATTTGAAAACTTTAGTAGAATTCAGTAGGGATTTATTGAGACGACAGCGTAGAGATAATTGAAGGTTGAAGTTGGAAAATGGTTGGCCAAAGTAATAATGTGAGAAAGGAAATTACGAGAGATTACAGGCCTGATGGTAAGGAGAATGAAGATATAAAAATGTTTGATTTTTGAAGGAAATAAAAATACGGAGGAGAATTTTGCCCGTAAAATGAAACGTATTGTATCCAATTAAGAATTTTGTATGTGGTACATATATATGTGAAGTGTCATCCATGAAATGGATCCAGTATTTAAATATATATTAAATCCATACCATAGTTTCTACAGGGGTGAATATGCGTTGAACTCAAAGTGGATTTTCGTATGATAGGTCGTTAGAATGTATGCAATTTTGCTAGTTTGACCTGAATCGTAAAGTTGTGAAATTATTATTGCTGTTAATTTTCTACTAACACTTTGGTTGCTCTCTTTGACTTACAAAAGATTTGGATTTAGAAAAAAAACACCCATTTGTATTTATTTGTTTTTGGGCTCCTGCAACAGTCATTGCTTTAGTATCATTTTATGTGGATTTTTCATTACAAATCAAGTGCTTGAGATTTACCAGGAAGAGGAAATCAAGTCAAATGTTAAAATTGGAAGGGAGAAACTAGATCACGTGGAATAGTTTTGCATAACTTAGGAGTATTTTGAACCAAGATGGTCTGTCAAAGTAGTAGGGATATATGAAGAATTGAAATGCGTTTGGCAAGGAAGTATTACAAGGAGGGTATTAATGCCAGCGACGTTATGTAAGGAGTTTAAGGAACGACTGGTGAAAACATTGATATGGCGCGGGGTTTTGCACGAGTTATAATTAGTCTTTGAAGCGAAAAGATGGGTGATGATTGGAGGCTTGTGAGATATGGATGTAATGACGGATTGAAAAGATGAAATGGACAGGAAGGAAAACAAACAAGGAAGTGCAAGAGATACTTGGGGAGGAAAGATCTGTTGAGATAAATCCGAAGTAGGCGGAAAAGATGGATGCCGATCATGTTGAATGACGTTGGAATGCTGAAGACTGTGATAGATAGAGAATATTAGGCAAGTAAAGTTTGTGGAAGAAAAGCATAGGTATGTTAAGCATAATTAAGGGAGATAGAATATATGTGGAACTGAAGAACAGTTTATTGCAGTGTGCGCTCTCAGATTGTGCTTTACTAAGCGAGGTTAAGGGGTGTAGGCTTATTTGTTCATCCAAGGCCTACCTTCATTATTGAGATACACACCATACCCTTCACTCCTATGTTATTCATTATTCCGTAAAATGAATTCCAAGCAACTAATTCAATTTTGAATGTCAAATAACAAAAGAAGTCCTTTTTATGCAACTAAGAAGCACGATACATTACTAAATCAGATACTGACCTGACGGAAAAGACTGTTACGGTTGTAATTGGATAAGAGCGGAGCCTCGAGGGAGCAAAAAGTGAGATAAATATCCCACCGGTGATGCCATTGCAACTAATGATTTCGGAAAATATTGGAAAATACTTGGAAAATAAACAAGTCAATATTTAACGTTTTATAACCATTAGCTCTTGTAGATTTTAACCGGAGTTGAATATCCTGCTGGTCGTAGATAGGTATACTTATATGGACAAGAATTTAATGCATCATAATATTTTGTGAATGAACGGTGGTAGTAGGTTTAGGGGAGCCGACCGACAGCTAAAGTCAATTGGTCCATTAGGGATGGATGGGAAAGGAGGAAGGGTGGAGAGAAACCCGGCGTCGGTATTGATCTACTTTTAATGAAAGGCGCCAAGGGGTCCGCAGTTTGACGTCTCATCCGACGGAGGGCGTACTGACTCAAAATGCTCTCCACAAAGAACCTCAAGTAGGGATCGGGATCCCACTGAAAAATATCTTCCGTCTCAGGGATTCAAACCCTTGCCTTCTGGGTGGGTTCGACTTCAGTACGTTAGCCACCGAACCATCCCGATCCCTTTAAGAATGAACATATGCTTAATTATTGGAAAACGAAAACTAAACCCAACTATTTGATGCTGCTGCCTAAGAAATCTAGTACGAGTACTCTCTCACATATTTTTGGAGGATAACTTAATTATGGACTAAATCGGACCAAACCCTAGTCTGGACAGCGATCATTCCAAAGCAACCTCGTTCATAGCGAGGGTTCAGCGTATATTAATCTTTAATAGAAACGTCAATACTTTTTAAGTCTCTGCTTCATTTAGAATATGCTGAAAATATATGGGATTATCATGAAGTTATATTGATTGCCGAATTAGATTGTATGCAGCATAGAGACTCTAGATTTGAGAAACGTTGTTATGGTAAACTTATGAGCAAATCTAGATTATAAGAAGCACTAGGTTGGGGATCCCTTACGGAAATAAGTTTAAATCGCAGATTAAATCTATTGGATAAACTAGAAGCAGATCTCTTTATGAATGTTGTTGAAAATGTATTATTAGTTTCATGGTAGGAGGTGAGATTCTGGTAATCAAAGATAATGGAGATCAAATGTAGAATAGATATATTTCAGATGTTTTTTATCCGAAGACCAATAAGTGATCAGAATAACTGTAAGCGTAAAGTACTCGCGGGAATGTAGTATTTTTCTTTTTTTATTCAAAGTCACCTAGCAGGTTGTCATTATTTCATTGAACTTTAGTTTATTTTCCATCTTCCTAAAAAAACTCCAATCTAAATAATAGAGAATTATAACTATCTTAGACACCCTACTACTATAACGTACGTGCAGTTACCATAATCTATATTATGTGAATTATTTGACACATGTATTGTAGCTGACATGATGGAAAAATTAATTTTTGATATTACATGTCTGCTGTTGAACCAACCCCCTCCTCAGCCATACACCCTAGCAGTGACTTTCAGGGTAACATGTAGATGACTAGATGTAGAACACCTCTCGAAATGAAAATTATGTCGCGGAATAACTGATTCCCTGGGAGTAAAGGTGTGTGGGACTGACGGAGGCTTCCCACTAATTAGTTACGACTGGAGGGCAGGAGAACAAGTCAAAAGCGAGTTAAGAGGGAGGACACAGTTCGCAGTTCAAGTAGAGGCACACCCTCGGTCATGTCGCTGCCATGTTATACGCTAACTGTGTGCCATATACACGCTGGGAGGGCGTTGCGAATGGCAAAAGACTTGAGACTCCGTGAGTAACTGGGTAGTGTGGCCTAATTGGTGTGGTCTCTTACTTTGGCTTTTGGCGGGGCCTTCCGATGCGGCTGCTTGAAAAATTAGGCTGTTTAGGTATACCCTCCACAATGACCTGTGTAGTCCTCTCTCTCACGTTCTGTCGGAAAATAATGGCACATTTACTAGAATAAGAAGTTCAAATATAATCATTACCCGAATGTCCGATGGAAAATTCAAAAACTACATTGAAAAAATAGCTAAAATCATCGGAATTTCGTCATCAAAACAATACTTTTTAGAACTAAATGTGATTTTGCTTCTAAATGCACGGATGAAGTGCAGGTGCAGGGTACTTCGATGCCAATAGAAGGTTATTGTTTTCGTGGCGAATTAATACAAATTATTGTCACAATCTTCAGGACTTCAAGTTTGGTTTACTGGAGTCCTTCCTTCTTTTTATTTGGTATTACTTCCCTGATCTCTTGATAGCTTGTCTATTTTACGTCTTTAATTTGTCTAATGTGCTTTGTATCTTCGTTTTCCACTCGGGGTTTTATCTTTAAATTTCCCTTCTGTTATGTTTCTAACTAATCAACTGTTCCTCACGCTGTATCCAATCCATGTAGTTAGCTCTATGCCAAAGGGTTATCCGTTTTGTCCTTTCCTCTTGTGATATATTTTATGCTTTCTCTTTGCTCTTTTTATTCGTCCATTTAATCAGTCTTGAGCGTTCTCTCCGGCACCATATGTCAAAGGGTTCTATTCCTCGCTGGTTCACTTCTCCAATGTTCCACGCCTCTGATCCGTAGAGTGCCATGCTTCACACGAACGTTTTGATGACCTGCTTCCTTGATTGCAACCTCAAGTTCTTTGAGAATAGTATTTGTCTCTTCTTCACGAACGCCTTCTTACCTTAAGCTATTCTTTGCTTGACGTCGGTCGAATTTCTTCCATCCCAAGTGATAATGCTACCCAGGTAAATGAAGAATTCCGCATGCTCCTGCCTCACTCCTCGAGTTGTGACATCTCCCATCAGTTTCTTTATTCGAAGGAATGGAGTGTATCTCTTTTTGATGCTCATATTATATGCCGGGAGGTTTTACTGTATTAACTTCATAAAATGTCCAAAACGTTTTGAAACATTACGATATGTTTCTGCACTTAATGATTGACATAGACGCTTAATTTTACACCTCCTTTGTTTGATATTGAATATTAGCAGACATTTGCATAAAATATTTACTTCCACGAAGTTTCCGTACCTGGAATTATTATTACTCTATTACTATTATTACTAATTACTACTAAATTACTACGTATTATTACTAAATATTAACAAGGCCTGGTAAATTAAGCCCTGATCATTGACGGAATGAAATTTGTGAATTTATTCTTTGATCTGACGTACATCATCATTTTCAAATTATATTCTTAACACTTTAAATTTCAGTCCTAGTTCTTATCCGCTTCGTCGGAGAAACGAGCTCAATTCGAAGTGCCTAGGATAACTTTGCATATTAAAAATTCATTCAATTCATGATAGAAAACAAAGATGAGAACTCTTTCAACGTAATTCATTTACGTTTACGGTTCAAATGACTCAGTATAATATTACTCCTACAACTAACGGAAAAAAAAGAAGGCGTATGAAACGAGAATCACGGTCTTCGATTGGTATAATTAATTTAACAGACCTAAATAACAATGACCACAGGGAAATTTGCGAGGTTATATTACAGTTAAAGGAAAAACTAATATAGATTAAAGTACAAATGCATACGGATTGAAGGACGAATTCATTTAGGTTCAATCTCACACAAACAGCAACGAGGAAACGGAAGATCGGGGTATGATATTCATTTCATATCTACGTGTATAGCGCAACGATCTTTCTTTAAACGTACGGATATAATTTCTGTCACTAATTACTGATGTCGGATAATATAAACCCTGGCGTATCACGAACGCTGGGTAGTTAAACGTTAATACCAGTTCATCAAAATCGGCCCCGCGATCGCTGAGGCATTGTTTACCCCAATTCAGAAAGTCCATTTCTCTCATTACAGATAATTCACTCCAGTGGGCAAGAAAAATCCCAAGCTGCTCAAAATACAAAAGAAGCAAATTGGTTTCGTGGGAGATGCTTTAAAGCCGACATTATTGCGGATAAATCTTCGTTAGACCACAGCGGTACTCGTTCACGTACACGTTTTTGACCCGCTCCATTCTAAATGTTACCTCCGACTTCATTAGTCTGGCCGTAACACAAAACTGCACTCAAAAACGGAAACGCGGTCGTGCAGAAAAACAAGCAATGCCTGATATCATTGCGGGCCGGAAGCCGCTAGAGCTCTCCCAGTTCACCGATCTGGCGAGAGAACAAACAGTGCAAAGACCACGGAGGTATTTTTACGATCGCGCAGCGGCCTCTGGGGTGGCAATTCACAAATCTCGCGCCCACGTCCGGACGAGAGGATTCGGGGTTTTTACCCTCCAACGATATCTACATTGCTACAAGACTCTCTCTGTCAGGCCACACGAACCCCAACATAATTAAATCGATTTGCGTTGTCAATATATTTTATAGACGATAATGCACATGGGAGCCTTCTAACTTTGTTATCATTGGCAATAGGAATTAATCTAACTTCAGAATATTGTACTTGATTGATTTAAGGAGTTCATGATACCGATTAGAAATAAGTAAATCGATTTCCGTTTCCAATATATTTGATGGACGATAATGTACTTGGGAGCCTTATAACTTTCTTATAATTTGGCATAGAAATTGATCTAACTTCAGAATAATATACTTGATTGATTTAAGGAGTTCATGATACCGATTAGAACAAAAATGATTCTCTTGATAAACTGATATTGTACCGAATTGAGGGAATTTTTCACATTTTTCTGAACTGCGTTACTCCACCAGAACCTAACTTTGAACTATGTTTTCAGTTCGTTTTTGGTAAGCGTCTAAATATTTTATGGGCACGTTTTTAGATTGCTGTCATATAGTTGATATGATGAGTATGTGCTAATGAAAGATGAATATGCTTAGATGAGGGCAGAAATCATAGATATTATTATATATGGATACTTCCAAATCGTATTGGGTACGTATAAATGATTGAATGTAGGGGAACCCATAGGTAAATACACACAGAAAATCTTCCGAATCGTATTAGGTATGATACAAATGGTTGAAAGTGTAAATCAAACTTAATTACCATAGGGAATATTGAGAAATTATCCAGAATCTTCGGGCACTTTTCTTTTCCTACCGCTGCCTTTAAATTTTGTTATTTCCTGGTGTTCGATCGTTAGATCGATCACCTAAGGTATTCCTCATAGCTTTAAATAATGCTTTCCTTTATCGCACTGATAAATCTTAGAGCTGCTCTTTAAGAGCCAACGGCTTTAACAGCACAATGTAAGTAGAATACTTCAAGCCGGAAAGTTATTGGAAAAGCATTCTTCATCCAGGCGTATCCCACTGGGAAATGTTTGGTAGTGCTCCCGACTGCTCTACGGACCACCTAAGGTTTATAGTAACATCGCTTTAAAAGAGAATAGAAAAAAAACTTAAAATACTCCATTATTTCCAAAAAAGAATTCGCTCATGAATTTCGACAGTGATATTTCCAGTAATTGAATTCCTCAGAATGAGTAATTCATGACATTTCAGCGTGATCAAACGTTCCAGGGAAGGATATCTTATTTCCAGATTTTCAGGTTGAGAATCCGAATTTTTTTAAAAATACGAACGGGCAATCGATTTTCGCACCACTTTCCCGGAAAGACGCGTCTCTGGCAATCGCATCGAAATCGAACTCGCCACAACTACGCCACAACTCTCCGGGGGTCTCCGCCAACTTCACCCGGATTCCCTTGGAGCGAGAGCAGATTAGGAAGGAGTTGGGAGTAGGAGCTGGAGTTTGTCAGGGGGTGTGGAGGGGGGAGGGGAGAGAGAGTGGGCGCTTGGGAGGGTTGGTGCGAGGCGAGGCGAAGGAGAGGCGGGCAGGGGAGAGGCGGAAGGGGGGCGGAGAGGGCGTCTGGCGATGGGAGTTTTTGTGGTGTGTGCCCTTTGCTCGGCAGAGGGTCCTGCAGCGGTAGCACTCCGCTGATTCCGTCCCACCCACCTTTATTGCCCTCCTCCCCCCCGCCGCCCCTCCCTCTCAACCCTCCTCCCTTCCCCCCCCCCCTTCCTAACCCTTCTCATTCGCTCCTCCCTCTTCCGCCCAATCCTCGTCCCCCTCCCCCTCATTCTGCTTCTTTTCCCGAAATGAAAAAAACACAAAAGGGACGTGCACGAGACTCATTCCTCCCTCCTTCGTTTTCGTTCTCTCCAGTGGGTTAATCCGCCCTTGCTCATTGGCACTCAACCCCGCCTTGGCGTCCCATCCGCCCTCTCCCGGCTCCACCTCCACCAGAATTCAACTGTTTTTATTGTTTAACTTTTTGCCCAGGAGTTACGATGTTGGTGTTACTCGTGTTATCTCATGGTTCCTTTATATTCGGTTCCCATGCTGTCGGTCCTATGCAACTATTTTTGGGTCTGAATATTCATACAAGAGATGAATGTCGTTGAGCATCACCGGTTGGTGTAGTAGCAATGTTTTATAAAAAAATGGTGTTGGCGCAACTTGTTAGTAATGCTTTGCGTTCATATGATAAATTAAAAATCACCGGGTAACTGTCCTTTCTATTTAGGATGTCAGGCTTAGGTTTTATATCGAGGCTGTCATTACACTTATAATGCCACACAGTGCCGAAACTATGATTGAGTGAATAGGAGAGTGAAATTTTACCTAATGATTTGAGTTTGTCGGAATGCAGTCATATTTTAACACACTTTAAAAAAAAATAAATTGGGTTGTTTTAATTTTTAATTAAAAGTTTTGAATACCCGGTGGTAATATTAATTTCGGGCAGCTCTTGGACATTCAGAGGCGATATTCATATCTTCCTTGAGGTTTCTCTCTTAGCCGTCGATCACTCACTACTTTGTCTAAATCATGTTGAAAAGAGTGATTCTAATAACTAATTGGTTTTTGACTCCAAAAATATTCAAATCACAGAAAGTATGGTTATTTATCAAAGGTAATTTCCTCGGGTAAAGTCGAGAATGTGCAGAAATATTTCTCTATGGATAATTAAAATTATTTCGTGGGTAAAACCTAGAAATCGAAGACCAACTCCCAAAAAGCAGAGGATAAGGGAGCAATAGTTGTAAGGATCTCTCTGCAATTTTGTATTTTGCAATGGGTGGTCCATTTCGTGAAACCCTGACGAATCAGAGTAAAGCGCAAGTGGGGAGTGATTTCCCCAACTCTGTCATAAAGCGTCTAATGTTCTCTCCTTAACAGTTTTAGCAGTGAGACAAAGCCCATAAACGGGATCCAAGGGTTACATGCGAGAGAGCAATGGTCTTAAGATCGACCGGATAAAATTCTCAAGACTCATGTCGTCAGCGAGTGAACTGAATTTCTCCTCCCTCCGGACCAATGTTGTCCTCTTGATCTTTTTAAAGACCTACTCTCATGCATCATTTAAGTATTTCCAAGCCAAGTACGAATCCAAAAGAATGTTCCAAACCAATGATGAACCCTATCTTAACTCTGAGTTATTATAATTCCTCTTAAATATTTTTGGAAAATTAATTGGCGTTAATCAAATATCTTGTCCTCCTATCGAAGTGAGGTAAGGTAGTCGGCGGAGTCGGTGCCCCTGAGATGAAGCCTATCTGTGAGAGCTCTCCAGAGAAAGAATCACTGGGAAAACGACGGCTCTGGGAAAGAATAGCCCTTACTCCAACCGTAGTGTGTGAATTTCGCGACGCAGAACTTAGTGCGACGTGAACCCTACACTGATATTAGAAAAACACCTTCCAGTTGGTTAGAGCAGAGTTTCTTCAACTGTGCCCCTTGCTATATTATGGCGAAGAATGAAAGAACTCAATTATCGTAGGAACTTCAATTTAGAAATCGTAATTTGCTCGACCTTATACTCTTTTTTATACTCGTTTTCTCTCCCCGGCTTCACTCTATGGAAACGGGAAGGTTTCATGCAAAAAATTAAACTATTAGATAAATAAAAGTCTATAGAATTCAACGCTGACAAATATGGAATAATTCTCATCAGACTGGTAGGCGAGAATGAGTATTTGAGGGAAATTTTCTGCCGAGCAGACAGATGTAAGCAATCCATTTTTCCTCGCAAAATTAATGGCAACAGAAGTAGAGAGCATAGTGGATGACAGTTGAACTTCCCGTCAATGAAATTGAAAGGAAAGTCAATAACCATTCATTACCCCAACTACTAATTACCAGGTGAACTAACACCTACTTAAGCCACTCCCTGCCATACACGCCCTCGCCGTGGCTTGTAGGGTAATGTAGATGTAGAGGTATTTATTCCTTGTTTTCTTCTATCTTGCTCCATCTCTCGAAAACTCCTTCGTCTTGATTCTAAAGTGTAGTTGTTTTTCATATATGTTTTTTTAAATATAAAATTTCTCCTTGTCAGCCGAAATCAGGAACTCTAAGAGATAAGGTCGTACAGTAAAAGTTTTTGAAAGATTAATACTTCCAGTTCGAAGAAAAGAATTGTTTCTGTATGATTGGACTTTAGAAAGGTCGATGATCTTAAATATTATATGGTATCTTAAAATTATTTCACACTCTTGGGAGGAAAAGTCAGAGGTCATTGCCATTGCTCATTTTTGGCAGAATTTCGATAACGTGTATAAATATTAGTTACGGAGTCAGTAACACAAGTACGATTTTCCGGTTGAATTCAACTTGAGAAATTGCCAACTAAGATCTATATCAAGGCAAAATATCTGGCTTGTACGAGGCATAGCACACTAAAAAGGAGACCACAGGTCTTCTAGCCCTTTATGTTCGCTTATCTCATAAATTTGATTTACTAAAATTTATCTTGCTAAGTGTTTTTTTTATAGTGTGGTCAGAAAAAAGAATCTTTATGCCCTTCTGATACGTGTACTCCTTTACGCTGGATTCAAAAGATGGTTCTATCGGTCGGAACGCCGAATGGTCCATTTGAAAGTTAATAAAAAAACATGACATAAGGACGGAAGCCTCGAGACATATTACCCTGTAAAAGCCAAGGAAAATGGGTTAGAAATATCTCAGGCACGCCAAAAAATTCAATTCAGTTTTCACTAGCTGAGATAAAAATGTTTGGGCCCACTATAGCAGCGGTAAAGTGTACCACTTCGGTAGAGTTAGAGGTAAAGTACTAAAGTATACATGAACAAGGAGGGCAGAGATGGATTTGATGTGTATTTTGGTGAAATTATGCTAGTTAAAAATAGGTTACCCCACTGATCATACAGTCATGTATGATCTGTAGTCAGTCACTTAATCGGATTCGTCAAATGTACTCTGTAGTTTACATGAACATGTATAATGTGGTCTTTTTCCTACAAATCAAGACTTATGAAATTACAATGATGAGATTTCACAGTATGAAAATTCATTAACTTGACTGGCATTCGAACCTGGATCCCTCGATTTCCAGGCAAGTGCTTCAACCAATTAATCTGTCGAGATCTCCCCATGCACTATGAATATCTCGGATGAAGTCATTGTAGCGGCATCTACCTTATTTCTTTTAACTGGTGACGTTATTTATTCCAGGATATCTTATCTACGACCAAGAAAAATTTCAGACCCGTGGTTTGTGGCAAAGTGACTCGGATATCCTATGAATGAGACGGAAGGACTCTAGTACATCTAAAATCGGAATCTAAATGTCATGTTCTCTGTCCAGCGATATAAGTTAAAATTTCCTAAATTTAACTTCCAACCGCAGAAATACTACGTTTACGTACCATCATCAAAGCGGTTCCTTTTTTTTCATACTGGAACTGTACTTTTTAAATGTTGAGAGTAGAATTTGAAAGACTTGAAAATTTGAGTCTTGAGAATGAAAAATATGAAGTAGGGCAAACCTTATGAATTTATATATGTTTTTGTGGGCCGCGGTAGTCCAGGAGGTAGAGCGTTGGACTACTGACATGAGGGTCCCGGGTTCGATTCCCGTGCAAGGCATTCTGGGTACCTGCAGCTCCACCCAAGCTATGTGATATTTCGGGTACCAGATCTTCCTGGGAAACCACAACCGGCACAGGGAAAGGAACTGGCCCCCCTACCCTGATGTGTGAATTTCCCACGCCGTCGGGCTTAGTACTAGGTGAGCTCTACCATCTTCGGGTTAAATACTGTGTTTGTGGTTATATATATCCCTCTTCCTAGAAAATATATTCAATGAACCCTGCTCAAAGGTTCAGGCGCCTCTAATGGAAGATAACAGCTAATTCACATGTGCCTATAAAAACAAAAATAACCGAATCCCGGAATTACCGTCCAACATCATTAGCATTACAATATAATCGAGCATATATTGTATTTGTGAGCGCCGTGAGGTTTTTCCAATTTATTAGACATCATTTTTTTCCAAACCCACCAACAGAAGTTTGGATGAAATAAATCTTTTGAAAAGGAGCACACAATTGAAAATACTATGTAACATACAATTAACTGGCATAAAAACTTAAAAATTGTAAGATTCTAGTTTTCTTTCTCAGTTTCGACTCTGAACGCAAAAAAGTCAATGTATTGGGAATAATTCCACTAAGAATCGATGTTGGGGGTGGCAAAGTATATTTATTCCCTCCCCTTTCAGAGGAACTCTTGATTTTAAAAATAATTTTCTCTCTAAAGAACAGGTCCATGAAACTTACTTCAAATTTTTAACACGCTCAATAAATAATATATGACTAACATGAACTAATTGCTTCCACGGGAATGAAAATTACAACTGAGAATTTAGAAATCATTATATGTCTCGGCCACCCTAGGAGAAGTTTACACGTACTTAATCGCCTCCGGTTCCGCTTTTGTCAAATTAGAACCCGCTGTCTCTCAAGGAACCGTAATCATTACTCATTTGATCATCATTATTCATCAATGGTAGTCTACCAGTTAACAAAGGTTTTGCGACGCACTGAATAACCACTCAGGACTTATTGTTCTGACCCTCATCTAACATGAAAACACGTGACTCTCTATGCAACAGTAGAACATCTTAATTTTGCTTACTTTCTGCCTCCCTTCATTCCGTCATTCTTCTCTCTACCTCGTCTCACATCCTCCCCTCAATCAAAGTCTTCAATATTCTATCGCCAATCAAAATGTCACGTATCCACGTTTCTTGTCCCTCTTTAACTTATTCCTATAATCCTTTCTCTCCTACCCCACCATTCCACAGTACTTCTTCGTAATTCGTCATCAATCACTCTCACCAATTAATAGCTTCTCATGTAATCAGCAATATTATATTTCTCATTTATGACACGCTCACCGACCAAAAAATATGTATCAAAGCTGGCTGTGAAGCTTTTTTAATTATGGTCATTGATATTTTTTTTGTTTGGTGTAATGAGGAGAGACTGAAAGTTGGAAAAAAATTACAATAATTCACGTCTGGGAAAATAAATCCGATCGCATTTGCAACAAAATGCAATGCAAATAGTTACATGTGGGTAGAGGGTGAAGTAAACTACTTGGAAGTCATACTGAGTTGAGTCCTTTGTTCATTTCTGCATCATTGCGCTAAATTTCCAATGCACAATATTGGTTTAGATTAATTTTCAACGTTTTGCTGGTGACACAATGTTTTATGGAGATACATGACCATGGAGATATAGCTAGGCGAGAAAACGATTTAGACACAATAAAACCCTAGTATAAAATAGAAGTCGACTTGAAAATTGGATTAAACTTGAAAAATAGATGCAGTAATAAAATATGATAAGAGTAAAAAGAGACGTTTCAGGCGTGGTATGGTGGAATAACATGATTAATTAAAATTAGCAATTTTTCCACAAAAATAAAATTTATTAATACGACCGGTTTCAATGCAACTACATCATCTTCTGGACCATCACCAGAAGATGATGTAGTTGCATTGAAACCGGTCGTATTAATAAATTTTATTTTTTTGGAAAATCGCTAATTTTAATTAATTAATGATAAGAGTAGTTCACCTTCGAGCGCGACAATACCAAAAACCAAGAAATAATAAGAGAAGAATCTGTAACTAGTCAACAATCAATACCTTTCCAGGGTGAAACATGAACGATGCGTGCTGAAAAGTCCTTAGACAATAGGGATTTATTGAATGCATACTTGTAAAATATTATTACCAATATAATATTAATTTTATTCTTCACTTGCTCGGTCTCAATTAGAATATGCATTTATAATAGCTGCAGCTATTCGAGGTAAACTTGATTTTCTATTTAGATCGAGCAAAAATAGGTTTTTGTGTATTCGATGGCTTCTGGCTCAACTTTGTGGAAGTTTAATGAACAGGTTTTAATGAAGTTTTAATGAACAGGTTCTTATCACGATCATATGATAAACTAGGGAATGTTACTAGATTTTTAGAATCACGATAGAAGTGAATATCCGTGCACCGAAGGTTCGCATAAAATGATAAGTATATTGTTCCGAAAATT
Source organism: Hetaerina titia (assembly GCA_037158775.1). NCBI lineage: Eukaryota > Metazoa > Arthropoda > Insecta > Odonata > Calopterygidae > Hetaerina > Hetaerina titia. The sequence goes on along the minus strand of CM073771.1, from coordinate 76,218,876 downwards.
AAAAAAAAATAGTACACCATCCATTAAATTACGGAAGGATGGGTGATAAACTTAAGGGAGGATATTATTGAGGTTTCAAATTACTCTTCGTCCGCATATATTGAGGGACAAGAAAGTTTTCGCCACACAGGGAAATAGTTCAAGTTAGATAGCTTTTCGTATCATTATGGTATAATAGTAATATTGCATTTTTCAACCATGCAATGTTTATGCCTGTAAAACTTCCTCTGGCAAGATATTATACCTCCAGTTACATTGGTTGCTTGGATGGTATGCAAATCTAACTGGAACCATCTTCGCTTTAGTAATACGCAACTAGGATAGTGCAGATATGGAGTGTAGTTACTCCTAGTCTCACAAAAACCAGCATGGTTTAGATGGCATCATGTTGAATGCCATGTACGAACAATTTTTCCAACTTAGCTACAACCCCTCTTAAGTTGTCATGTCGGAATTACCGAGGCGCACAGTTGCTGTCGGGACCGTTTGCATTTTTCGCAAATGATATTTGCGATTGGAATAATAACTCAGCCTCAAGTTTTTGATTCGCGAGTCACCGAATGAACGGATTCGTTCTCTAATCTACCCCTACTCCTTCCCACACATTTCCTTCCTCCCTACCACCCTCCATCGCTCTCTTGCTGTCCAAATCTCTTTTTCCCTTCACTCCTTCAAGCTTCGGGATTCGTTACTTCTAAGCCAAGTTCGTACTTTTCCTTCATCCTTACCCAGTAAAATTTTGTCGACGTCTTTGGGGTCACGTGGTTCCACCAGGGGTCACCAGCTCGAGGATATGTTGAGGCGTGCGCTTCGCTCATTAATCAGAAGGCTCAGCAGGAGTTAACATGTCCACAGTCCATAAACTAAAAACGTTATTCCTTGGCTCCTGGGCCAAATTCATTTGTATTTCGGTGAACAGGAAGAAAAATTTATTTTAGAGGATGACAACGGGGCCTAACCGCGACATCAAATGCTTCATTCAATGCACAGTTTGAGTTTCATCCTCTGTCACTTTCTTCGATACTTTAGTTCACGAATTATCCAAATATACTGCCGAGAGTGTCACCCACCCTCAAACATAACCCACCCACAAAACTAACTCCCTGGAGAACACTTAATGGAATGGCGGACGCACCCGTCAGGTATATTTCGAGGCAAGATAGCCACACCAAGACAGTAAAGGAAGATAATGTGATGGGCATACGCACTGTTTTTTGAAAAGAAGAAGAACAGGCAGAGAATGATAAACGAGGAAACGAAGAAATAAGGAAGGATATCAGGATCGAGTATTGAGTGTAAGGTGGTTGAGACACCTCTGAGAATCGGTTTCTAACACCACATGGGTAAAATAGTAGAAATAGGATCCCGAACAGAAAGCGATTTCAACACTCATTCTTCTTTCTCATAATTCATGATCACTGCAAAGACCGAGAATTGGCGACAAAGACATGTGACATTGAAAAACTCGCTTTCACTCAAAGTTGCTCTAATCAATCAAATAGCAAATATTTGTCTCATGTTTCCTTCATTTATTTGTACCATTGGTATTCAAAATCGCAAAATATTGCACCTACCGTACTCGTGCACCTAGCTGTTAAAGATTTTGATAATCGACAGACAAAAATGGCACATTAAAACATTCGGGAATTCATTCATCCGGATTTGAAATGCGAGCAGCAACACACGCCATGGGAATATACCCTCGTTTTAAGGCGCGAAGCACTCTCAAGAGTGAGAATCATTTTGAGTCCCCAACCGGTTTATTGCGCGGAGTAATTCCTTTTGCAAGTTTCACGAAGGACTGTGCAGAATGCCAATAATCGTTCATTCACTCGAAAGCGAAGCCGTCACAAAATGCGACGCCTTCCACGAGATATTTTTATTCTTGGACACCATCTGAGGTCCAAAGGGACTTATTGACCCAGACCGATAAAAACGACCTCCTATCCCACTGCTCCTCGCACTCTCTTCCCATTTTGCCGCCATTTCTCTTTCCCATTATTCGACCTCTTCCTTTCCTTTCTCACCCCCCTTCTCTCCATCCTTTATCCGTCCATCCCTCTCTCCCCCTTCTCCCTCACGCACAAAATCATCCCCAAGCTCCTCACCTCCCCATCCCCAGAATTTCCCGTTCCCATTCTGACCTTCCTCCCCGCCCCCCTTCCCCACCTCCCCTCGACGTCCCTCGCCCGTACACCTCCTTCGGACCCACCCCATGTCTTCTACCCTTCGTCCTCCCTTTTGCCTCGCTCGCATCACAAGCTTTTTGCGCGTGCAACCCTTTATACTTGTAAACGTTGGCGGCTAATGTGAACGCTAGTCAGTGCTGACCTCAGTAGAAACTTTTGCCATGCCACGCTCTAGCTACAGGGTTGAACCCGCAACTCTGATGTCGCGTTAGCTCCCGCTGCGTTTAATATGAGCACAAATTAATATTTTTCGGACATTTCACTTAAAATGAACGTGAACGGTGGTAGTTAGAACCTACGAACGCTGAAGAATACAAGTCCTTGTCTAAATATACAATGGTTTGATGAATATACCTCTTCACATTGAGCGCTCGTTAATTTATAATGAAACGAGGGTAATTTAACAGACGGGATTACATAAGTAACTCCATCTCTATTCGTATTCTGGTAATGGCTGCCAGGAGTTCTTACGATCGTACGCTTGTAAACGCGTAAAGGGCATTTTCCTTTTTCTCTCCCTCTCTCACGCCCTCCCCCCACCCCTCTCGCGCTTCCTCGGTCTCCCTCCTCTCCTAATTACCTGTCCTCTCTCTTTCTCAAAACCTCCTCTCCCACGCACTCCACTCTTCTCCGCTGTATTTTTTTTTTCGACCCCACACACCACCTCCTAACCCCCTCGTTCCCCCTCTCATCCTCACCCGCTCTGTTGCTCCGTCCTTTCCTCCACAAATCCCCTTCCTTCGTGCGGTAACGAACGCCTTCTCTCTCCCCTTCCCAAGCACTAGGGCCAAGAGGAGGTTTCAAATATTAATCAGGGTTTTCTTCCATCAAAAATCAATGCTCGAAAACAGTACGTGTTTTTCGACTCATCGCCCAAGTTCACTTATGTGCTGTCGCCATTGCTCAAGAGGTTTCATGGTCCCCTTTTCAAAACGGGATAAAAAGGAAGTCTTGACAAGGTCAAATAATCCGGTTTGTATTTTCTCGTATTTGGGCTGAAGACATGCGGTGAAGATGGTGATAGAATGAGGAAACCAGGAGTAAGAGTAGCGGCAGTGAAGAGTTGTGGCAGTACCTCGTTACATCGCAGGGGTGGTGAGTTCACGGGAAATAGACAATGTCGAACCAGCGGCTACCGTTTTCCAAGAAAAAGGCACAGAGTAAAGGGATAATATTTTGTTTTTCACTGCGAATGCGTTTCAAATGCACGACGCCAGACGACAGAATACGCCTGTGACTCGGAATATTCTATAAATTGAAAAGGAGGAATAATAATAGGACTCATAAAGAAACATTCTGCTCGCCCAGAGGTTGTGATTGAGACGACTCGTGTCGGAGTCACTGAATTGGAAAAATTGAGCAGCAGCATAAAAAGAAGCGAGTTTGGAATATCCCAATCAGTGACAGTCTATAAAAATTCAGTTTAACGACCGTGCGAGTTAAAATGAACTCTTCATTAACTGCAGAGAGCACATATCTAATGGTTTCGAATGTGAGGTAATGTCCAATGAATTGATATTAGAATTGGTAAGTGCTAGTTGGGAAATTTAAAGTATGCTGATAGCTCATTCGCAGAGATTGTTAAAAACATTAATGTGGCGTAGAATTCGTGAAAGTGAGTAAAAAAAGGGGATTGGGTACAGGGGAATAGTGGTCTCGTACTTGACTCCTAATTCCTTTAATTATAGTACATTTTACTTGGATACTCTGCCGTTGCTATCATAATTTCAACTTGGCAGGAAAAAGTCATGCTCCTGGATGCTACTTGATAACATTTGTCCATAGAGTTTCTCTCTTATGTTCGATATACGCACATCACTCAAAATTACACAGGTTCCATTAAATCCCCTCTAAACATTTATGTTTTATATCACGAAACAAATATTTTAGCACAAAATCGAACGTACTGGGTGACACGTGGCACAATGGCTACTTTTTGTCCTGGCGACCTCACGTCTAAGCAAGAAAACCATTACGAGAACGTGCGGCGAAGGAAATGGGATAACAGCTTCTGGTTAATTGGGCCATTTCTTTTATTTAGGCACCGCGTCACCTTAGGGATGAGCCTACGTGCTAGGTCACGATAATTATTAAATGAAAGATAATCGATTGCAGTAATTACGAGTCCTTTCTAAGTTAAGAAAAAAAAGAGGTTAAAAAGTCGGTGATGGGGATATACGTACGTATGTGGTAATATGCTGGTTTCCTTCTGTTTGAGTGTAGCAGCGGATTGCGTGATGGAGAAACAAATCTTTGACTCAATCAATTCGGCCATCTTGCCATGTAATATTGTCGCTATTTCGAACCTGACAACGTAACGAGGGCTCTGCAAGATATCGAGATTAAAATAGAAAAGTTGATAATTTGATCAGTATTCCATGAAATGGATACAGAATGGATCTTTGGATGATACGTAATGGGTAATGGATCTTTGAAACGGAATGTAATTCAGGAGAAATGATATGTTCAATTAATCGCTATATTTTACAACCATGCATTTGAAAAATGATAAGTGCTTCGAGGTAGAACCTCAAGTGCTACAACACAGATGAGGATTCTGATCAATTGTTCTATTCTTATCATGAATATTGATATGTGGCGGTACTCTAAGATTGTCGTGGATGGTCTATTTATGACGATAGTACGTCGACGGTAGATGACGCAATTTTTTTTGGAAATTTAGCCAATTTTTGTTGGTTTAGCTGAATTCAGGTTTAATGCGTTCTCTAATGTTTGTTTTCATTGAAAATTTCTTGAGTCTGAAAAATCAATTAGGCACAAGGGCAAAAGAATTCTTAACATGGAGATGTCCCCACTATTTTTTTCAACTTGCTGCAACTGACATGTCGTTACTTGATCAGTTGCATTATTTCAACTTTCGATCGTCAATATTCGTACTTTCATTAAGTTCATCTCGTAAAATGGCGTCGCCATTTCGACGGTAAGTATTCTGTGGTATTTAACCTTGTTTCAATCGGTTTACACATTGATTACCGAATCAGATTAGTATTTATCATGTCAGACTTTTGTGTACGACTCTGTTGTTTCACTCGGGATTGTTCATAAAAACGGTGGAAACGAGGAATACTGAGAGTTTGCTGCTGAGGGAAAGGACGAAGATCAAGTATCAAGAGTGGAAATACTCAACAGATCCAAGCGAGATGTAGTGGAAGTTCGTCATTATGAGAAAAACAACATTTTGCACTTTTTCACAGATTTAATCTGTGGAAAAAGGCAAATTTTGTTTTTCTCATAGTGAATACTCATACATAGTATACTCTTCGAACAGCCGATGAATAGGAAAGAAGAATGCCGAAGAAAAGAAAATAGGAAAATTAGGACAGTTTAAGACAACGAAGTCTACTTCCTAAACCCTGACAGTTAATGTAGAAGAATGCAGCATCCGGAGAGAAGATGGACGGAAGAACAGAGATTGAAGTAGGTATAGGTAACGTGCTACGTATTTAATCATCCGATGAACATTGATCACCAATGAGACAACAAAGAGACATAAAATTTAGCAATTATATCCATATTAATTCGTGCGTCCCACACAATAATTCTTTTTTATTGATCCGGGTTTCCTCTGCACGCCATTTTTTTACGTTCCAGGGCTGCGAGTTCATGGAATTTCGCATTCTAAACACGTACCGGGAAGAAAAATGTGGTGATGAAAACGAGAATTAATGTATTCTCATTCACTCATTAGTTAGGACTCTCCACATAAGGATTTCTAAAAAAAATCCCCTGTATACGGATATGAATCTTTATTAAAGTATATGATTTATAGTTTGCAGCTGTATTGAAGAAAACCCCACGATTTGTCACGCATAATGTTGACCTAATCATTTCTCCCAAAATCGCGACGACGGAAAATTAGTACGTATGCTGTTCAATACAATTTTTTTATTCTTAAACACGGGTGGTGACGTGACATCCCCCGCCATACGCCCTTGCGACGGCCTGCGGGGTACTATGTAGATGTAGAATTATTATTAGGTAATCTACCGGTTAAAGTAGGTTTTTGGATTGAACCAACAGCTGAATAAATATTTTGTTTCTCCTAACAAAACACAACCCAACATCTTACTCTACAACAAGTCCTTCTTCATCTCTGTGTACTTCCTTCCTCTCTTCATCCTGTCCAACATCCCTATTCTATTCATTCCCCTTCCACGTTTGCCTAACATTCTCCCTTCTATCTCAGTCTTCAACATCCTACTGCCGATCAATATGCCTTTCACCATTTTTCCTGCCTCCTTAAGATTTCTCCCAACAATCCCCTCTCCTCGTCCACCATATATTGTTTTCCTATCGGTCCATTCAAACTTATCTATTTTTCTCCACACCCACATTTCGAAAGCCTCCAATCTACGTCTATCCTCTGTTTTGGTGACCATGTTCCCACGCCGTACGCTTCTACTCTACGCTTCATATCAAAGTTTTTAACGAGTCTTTTCTTAACATCCTTACTTAACATCCCGTCATCAACTCCCTCCTCCTTGTGAAAGCCTCTTTACCTAGAGCAAATTCTTCTCCTTACGTCCCTACTACTTTGACCGTGTTGGTCCAAAGGTCGTCATCTCCCGAAAACCTTGTAAAGCAAACCGACAGCATCAGAGCAGAATATGCAGATGTAGAATACAGCAAGGAAGTTTCGAGAACACTCGACCGATGCCCTATGCCTTAATGTGGAACTCAGAAATCCGTTGCGTACCAGATTTCAGGTGTCTTTTCACGCTCATCAAGGACGGATTTTTTTGCGAGAGAAAGAGGGAGAGAGAGAAAAGAGATTTGAGCGTTAAAAATGTACTTCTCCTCATGTTCTCTTCGCTCCATTCTTCTACCACTTTCTTCATCGTCTCCCTTCCATAACCAACCACCCTCACTCCCCAACAGTTTTCCCACTCCAGGAACAGCCGGCCCTCTCCCCCCTTTGTCTCTCTCGTCTAAGTTCCCTCCTCTCTCTGCCGCCGTCAGCTCCAACATGTCCTCTTCATAACGCCCGCGCCCCGCCCCGAACCCCTCCCCCACACCTGTATCCCTCTTTCCTCCTCCTCCCCCTTGCCAATCTCCAACTGCCCATCGCTCTGTCTCTCTCTCTCCTTTTCTTCCCCTCCTTCCTCGGCCCTCCCCCCCCTCCCTGCACCCTCCCTCTCCCCAATTCACTCTCAAGAGAGGCCCTCCCGCCGCCTCCACCCTCCCCCGTCATTTTCTTCCTTCCCCCTCGGCTCTTCACCATCAAAAATAAAGAAAACGCCCATCGGTCGCCCGTTGCCGCTTTCGTCCCCGCCGCTGTCATTCGCCGGGAGAAGCAAGAGAGACGTAAGGGGCCGTTTGCCGTTTTAACTGCCTCCTTCGTTTGATACATAAAATTCCTTCCTCCTCTCCCTACATCGAATCGATCAATATGCATCCCTCTTCGCCCCAAAACCTTCGCACCAAATCGAGGCTTTCCTGAGGAAGGCGCGAGGGAATGGAACGGAGGACGAGTGCCGTGGAATTCGCATCGATGAAATAATAATATGTCCCGCCATCGTGGGGCCGCTGCGGAGTCTGGAAGGACTGCGGAGTGCACGCACGGGACCGAATGAAACCAGTAAAGTATTTTACTTTGAGGAGGGAGAGAGCATCGTCTTGACTGGTGATCTAGCGCGTGTGGCACACCACCGGAAGCATGGTGCATGCATCTGGGATGGGGAGTCGTGGAGCATGCGCGAAAATTGGAGACGAGGGGGAAATGCAAAAAAAAAGTAGTATTATCGTTATTGGAACCGAAATATTTCTCGTTGTTGGCGGTGAGGGGACAAAAGGAATCATGAGACGCCACACGAACATAATTACTGCCCGAACTCTCGGCACCACGCGCGGAGCATTTCTCTGCTTGGAAGAGGTTTTTTTGGGAGGGTTCATGACCTCACCTCCCTACATGAGCAACGACTGGTGATCGGTAGGAGTTTTGGCCTAAGGTAAACTTACGTAAAGAGCAGGATAGATGTCGGCGTGACCGCCACTGTTTGAACAAGATGTTCGCTCACCATAAGCGCTACCACTTCTCCCTCGAGGAGCCTGTGGGCTTTCGCTGTTTGATTTCTAATTTTTCCTCTCCGAAACCTTCATTTTGGACGACCGTTATAAATGAGTGTTTCTCGAGAAAAATGAAACCTATGCTCTCTCGCAAAAATTTCCCATCAATCGGAAACCTTAATTTTCACACTTCAAATTTCAATATTAGCATTGCATTGGGGATGAAATTCTTTTGAATCGGATATGGACGAGTACTACTGCTTGACGTCGAAACGACTTCAGGTTCAGAGGTCTTGCAAAAAGGTTTTGGGATATTTCCTTGAGTATGATGACGTGATGACGAGAACGCCAAGATGGCGGGGAATACGAGGAATTCCATGAGTAGCCGTTCCTTGTACGACGCAAGGATATATATATATATAAAAAAAAGAGTCGAAAATGACGTTACAC